>JAYMSP010001827.1:0-28508 GCA_036897095.1 Plantago elongata | reverse complement strand
GCAAATTATTTGATGTTCCAACTAGTAGCGTTTTGTTTGATCATTTATTGTTGATGGTTTGTTTGGATGAGATAGTATTTTTGTTAATTGGTGGTGTTATTGATCAAGAAGGGTACTTAATTAATTATTTATGTAGTAGAATGATCATGTTGTTCATTAATTCATTATTAGTTGTATTGTTGTTGTAGATTATGTTATGATTTCTTGAAAGTTTTAGATTATTTTGTAGTCTATTTCTCTTTCATTTCTTGTCCTCTAATGTCGACAATTATTTTGTCAAGGTTGGAGAAGGAACATATGGAGAAGCTTTCAAGTCCAAGAATGTCAAATAGATTGTTGATCGAATCATAAAGATACCTTTATGTGAAGAGTCCAAGAATGCCGAATGAATTGTGAAGAGTCGAAAATGCAATTGCAATTGCAATTGCAATTGAATCTTGTATTTTATGTTATTTTAGTTAACCTTGAAAATATCGACAATGTTAATTATCGTAACTCGTATGAAGTTCACTAATGGGTTTATTAAACTTGTTTGAGAATTTGAATTTAGCTATCTTGATTAATGGACTTATTCAATTTGGTTTTTGTTTATTAGAAATTATAGAATGTATATCTTTCACCAAGTTTATAAAAATTTCAAGGAAAAAAAAACCGGTCGGCTTGGCCCAACCGGACCGGTTCGAGTTTTAAGGGGTTGCGTGAGAATGGACAGTTTTTGGTTCATCCGGTCCGGTCAAACCTAAAATCATTTCTTCCTCTTCCCTTGAATATACATAAGTTGGTCAATAGGTTGGATAAAACCCACTCATTGTCAAGACTAGACTGTTTACACCAAAAACAAGAACCAGGTTCAGCTTAATCCAAAAAATCAAGAAAACATGAATATCATACCTTTCAGCTCAAAATACAATTTCCAGCAAGCTCCATTCATGTCATGAGAAGAAGAG
This sequence comes from Plantago elongata, assembly GCA_036897095.1. Taxonomy (NCBI): domain Eukaryota; kingdom Viridiplantae; phylum Streptophyta; class Magnoliopsida; order Lamiales; family Plantaginaceae; genus Plantago; species Plantago elongata. The sequence goes on along the minus strand of JAYMSP010001827.1, from coordinate 27,561 downwards.
AAGCTCCATTTCCAATCTGAAAATATTATTGAAAAAAATAAAAATTAATCCTTGGAGCACCCATTGGAGTAAAGAAATTGAATAAGATAGAGTATGTATTCGTGCAATCATGCTTACTCTTTAAATTCGAGACGAGCTGAGAAGATGAACACGAACGAACTGATGAAGAGGACGAGCAAGATATAGACGGAACTCATGGAAGAATAGGAAGAATCACGGGCTCACGAACAGGGAAGATACATACGACATTGAACAAGGAAGAACCGGCGGGCAACGGGATTCAGGAAGAGCAGACGGGAATCGGGAAGAGACGAGATGAAGAAGACGTCGAGATGCGTGGAAGTGAAGAACAGTCGGGATTCGGGACAGACGGCAGACGGCTTTGCTTTTGGTTTTGGACGGGTTGGACTCTTTTAAGTTTTGGCTTGACTCTACCCATTCAATTTAAATTAAGATGAATTGGATTTGGTTTGGATTTATTTTGTGATTGAACTGAACCTAAATCTAATTCATATTTTTAAGTTAGCTTTGGGCCATTGCCAAGACTAATTAGGATAATTGAGTTTTGGGTTTGTGATTGGGGAGATGACAAAACAAATTTGTTTTGTTACCTTTGGAAGAATGGGTATAATACACTTGTAAGGTTGGATCTTTCCATACGTTTTGCACTTTTGCTGATTCCAGACAACTTCACTTTGCCTAGCCTTAAAGAGTTGACACTTACTGGATTGTGGTTTAATGATATTGACTCGATCAATAAATTGCTTGATGGTTGCACTATGCTCGAGAATCTGAATTTGATTGATTGTGCATTTTACTTGAGCAGAGATTTTTCCATCCGCTCTGCGTTACCGAGGCACTTGATATTAAGGATTCCTTAGAGGAGTCTTACTATGACCTTGTACTTGATACCCCCAATCTTCAGTCTCTACACCTTATCTGTTTTGCTGCTAGAACATATAGTCTGTCTAGTTTCAAATCTCTTCTGAAGGCACATATTAATATTGGGCCCACAAAGGATGAAGTATATGATATAGATGATTATGATAACGCTTACCCTGATGGTGATGAAAACACATGGTTCACCAATATGGGTACAGCAAAGCTTCTCACCGCCTGCTGTAGTACCGTCAACCTATCTCTGGCTGCCTCTGCGATTGATGTTAGTTTTCTGACCAACTTACTTTAATTTTGATTTGCATTATCATAAGCGTCATTATATACCTGACTTTCGAACTATAGTTCATTTTTAATTAATTAAGACAGGAGAGTTCTGTTCCCTAAATACAAACACTTGAGTCATGCTCTTTAGTTTTCATCATTAAGGGTTTCAACTTGATTATTTTTTCTGTAACTTTGTGATATAACCTAACACATGTGATTGTAACTGCATAAAATATGTTACATATTTTTCCGCGGCATTCTTGTTTTAGGACTGATAGCCTTGAACATGCTTGATAGTTAATTGTACAATTATCCCTTAAGAATGTATGTGTAAATTCCAAAGTTAGATTTGAGGATCTTGTAAATGATTAGATATTGAGCTACTAGTAGAATGTTATAGCAAATGCCAGATACACTATCAGCAAAGATAACATTTCATCATCAAGCATTCAAAGTCCCTGCAAAGTACTCTGCCTCATCCTAAGGATGTAGAAAATTGTGAGATTAGTATTAATTGCTAGAATTTCCAAAATAGAATCGAGATTTGTGAGAAACAACCACGTCTTGCTTATTATGCAGACATTATGTGCACATAGGTTAATTGATTGAGCCAACAGCTCGTCTAAATATAATTATATAGATTTTCTATTTTCCCCAAGCTCTCAATTGTCAGATTTTTCGGCACACTGTATTATAACATATTATAACATGTTTATTTGGTTACAAGCTCTGCAAAACTCGTCTTTGCAAATGCCATCATTTAGTAACCTGACTGGTTTATGGCTTGGTTCCCTGGGAAAACATGGATGGGCATTGTTGGCACGTTTATTACACAATGCGCCTATTCTCAGGCAACTTTACTTCAAAGAGGTGCAATATTCTATTAAATTAACGCTATTGTTGTTTGATTTACTCTATGAGATGCAGTAATTTGATTTGCCTCTAACTTTCCATGCGCCAGGGTTTTAAAGTGAATGAAGGGAGTTTTGAAGATTTCGAGCGTCTGGTAACAACTCCACCCACTTGCCTGGTATCACACATTAAGATAATTGAGTTTTGGGTTTTTGATTGGGAAGATGACTGAGAGATATTTGTTTGATTACCTTCGGGAGAATGGAACAGTTCTTCAAAAGCTTAGACTGCGTTGCCATCCTTCTGATGTAGAGACATTCAAAGGGTTTGCCATCCCAAAAGTTGTCATAGAATCGAGATATGGAGAAAGTTAAAAGTATCATGACAGAGTAGGAGTACAAACCGTGCTCCTGCATGCTTGCTGGTGCTGTACTGCAGAGGGCGAACTAGATCCTTATAATTGTCTCCCAACCTGTTGCTTTTAGTTACAACTTTGTCTTGTATTTCGTCGTACTGATCAGTCTTGTCATAGGATGTTTGTTGGATTCATTTTTCTTTCTTTCTTCTGTTGAATGAAGTTTGCTCTATATGTGATCTTTGTATGAAGTTCTCTTTATCTGTTTACATTTATCAGCTCACGCCGTTTATCCCTAGAATGATTTCAACTTAGAATTTGTATGTAACATTGTTGGTGCAGATTTCTAACACTTCCCTATACCGGAGATGTACATTGTTTTTCACTGGTAACAGATTTCACCATTTTTTTTTCAAAGGAAAAAAGACAGCATGCAGAAGGTCAGATAGATATGCAAAATGACAAGTTCCTGCCTCTCGGTAGAAACTGTCCGTCAACGTTGTTGAGCTTCGCAGCTCAAGAGTATATAAAGTGAATGAATCAAGATGCTAAAGCGTGACTCGAACTCCGACCTATTGGTTGGAGGTGAAGATTCTTACCAACTGAGCTGCGCTTCGTTGTCATTAAATGTAATAATAACGTTCATTGTCATTAAATGTAATAATAACGTTCATCTGGGAAAGGGTATGATGACATTGACACTGTTTGGCCGGATTAGTGGACCAGAAAAAGAAGACGAGGTCAATTCTGTGGTATAGAGTATAAACTGCAAATGGATCATCACTACACTGTACACACACCTACTAACCATGCCAGGGGAACACAATCCATTACTCAACGGATCTAAATTGATTACTTTCGACTGCAGTTTATCGATGGCCATTTTCTTTTCTTCTCAGATTTCACTACATAACTTTTCAAGTAAAGTGACATGATACATCATAGATGAAATCGAAACCAAATCTTATTCAACATAGTTCTAGTAAAACCACAGACAAGCAAAGCAAGCAACACTAAAGATCTTTGGTGAAAGATCCTAAAATCGATCTCTCGCCAGTGTGCGAAACATGACTTTCCGCAACAAAACATATTTCAGATAGTTAAGTACTTAAGTACACACCATAAAAAACCAAAAGCGAATAAACCTACATGTTCTTTATCCACTTTCAAAAAAAAAAAGAAGAAGAAAATCTCAAGTTGGCTTCAAGTTTTGGAACATAGTATCCCACCTGATCTCTTCACCAGCAGAAGACCAATAATCATCATCCTCAACATCACACTCTTGATCCATTTTCTCATCTTCTTTCTCACATTCATCCACCAAAGGACTCGAAAAGCTATTGATTCTTGAACTAGGAAAGTACATAGAACTCCCATTTGTGAGCAAAAGTGGAGCTGCTCTAACACCATTACCAACAGTGCCATTCTTCTTCTTGTAACTACCATTCACCACAAACTTCTTGTTCCTTTTCACCATCGAATTCTTCACCGGTACAATCGCAAGACCGGACTCTTCACGTCGAATCCACCCTTTTAAGTACCTAGAGAAACACTTCTTCGTTCGCTTGATTGCGATCAAGACTCTTGACACGGGACGTGGGATGTTGATCTTTTCTCTCCGAGCAAGTTTGAGAATTTCCAGCCTATGTTTGGCTATTGAAATTCCCATACTTTGGAGAAATTCGTGGTTGAAGTAGGCTATATCTTCGTGTCCGAGCTCGTTCTGAGCAAAACATAGGCCGTATTCGTAGACAAGTGAGGGATCTAGGCCTGTTTTTGAGAGCCATGTGAACCAATCCATGGTAACTTAAGTGAGAAGCTAAGAGTGTAGTGAAATGTGTGAGTTTGGAACTTTAGTGTGGAAATGTTTGATGATCATGGATGAATATATATACTAAAGTGCAAAGTGAAAGATTGACTTGATTTTTGGTGGGGTAATTTGAACTTGACACGTTAAACTTTCTTGCTCATTTTTACATAGAGACCTCATTTGAATTGGCATTTGGGGTTTAGTCCTTCAACTTCACTTAACATTTGAATTATAACTTTGCGTTTGGTTGTATAATTATGTAATGAGACCAAAGGTTCTATCTATGTAATCGAATATCTCATGAACGTTGGGAAAATGTTTCCAGTATGTGTATCTTTGTTATAGGAAGAGTTGGGAATTTGTAATGAGCATTATTTCTACAACGTTAATGAAATTATGATGGCTTTAAGAGCGGAATTATATCTCTTCAAAATAGATTATTTGAACTTCCTTTCATGTTCAAAATTGCCTAATTTTGGATACATACGGAATACGGAAGGTAGAATAAGTGTGTAGAAAAGTAAACTTACCTGTCAAATCTTATTATTAATTATATTTATAGTGACGTGAGTAATACTGATTTAATCATATGTTGTCGTAGTCAATCGAATTCTAGCTAGGTCAGTCATCAAAACAAATGACGCCTTGTCCCTTGGACTAAACACTTCACATCATGTACTAAAATTGTGGTCTAGAATTCGTAAACTTAATTGGTTACTTCCAACTACGAAAAATTAATAGTTCAATCCGCATTTAAAGGCAGGACATTTCCCACTTTTATAGGAACTTCTGAGTCGGATCTAGTTCATGACCTATTAGAAATAAAAGGCTCTCTTTCACGGACAGAAAAACAGTGCAGTGTTTGATAATGATCGAGTTTCATTGCTTCTTCAATCCGAACTGAGGAATTTATTAGATATGATGTAAAAATTGTGTATGTAGTTTTTTAAACGTGACGGACCTTGGTGCATATACATGTAGTTTAGTGGGGGTGGTATTAGTTTACCTACTTTAGTTAACCGTGTTGCTTTAATGGGTGTGGTGGTTGAAAATCTTGAGAGGGACCAAAGGAAAAAAGAAGTGGCATGGCATGGTGGGGGACTATAGAAAGCCACTTATATAACATCCTTCCAAAGAAATTCATGTGACATGTAAACCATAATCTGGGCAAAGAGCATATGAGTGAGGACAAAGAAATCTTTGATTAATTTGCATTGCCATCAATTGCGGCTTGGAAATTGGATTTAAAGTTCTCTTTGTATGGCATAAATTAAGTCTTCTTGGATCCTAACCATTGTTAACTATTTAAAGTTCTTTGGGTTCACAAACACTAATTAAGGCCAACCTGCAATAAATTCATCATCATATTATAAAAACGAATGCTTTCTTTGCAAGTCAATGCAAATTTCAATAGATTAGTGCACCTTCCGAATCAATATTGAAGAACCAAAAGCTTGACGAAAATGCAAGTTTAATTGTGCAATAATATAACGCAACAACAATTAATTAATTTAAACCCAACATTTTAGAGCTCGGCAAATGATATAGTATCAATATCACTGGATTATTAACTTGTCCTTCACTTGTATAATTGTTTATCTTTAAAGTTCTACTGAATAAATTTTTTAATGAAATGTACAACTTATTGATATAATATATAACGTTCTCACATAAACATTAAGGGGCTGATTGGAGTAGCATTGAAATGCACATTTGAATGCTACTCGAGGATTTTGTGTTTGTTATGGCATTTAAATGCCGAAGATCGAAATTGCTCTACAGTAGTAACATTTTTCTCTACCTATATAACAAACCTATAATACCCTATCCAATTACAATTCTATACCAAACACAATTTTAACAATCCCACTACAATTCCGATTACTATTCAGGCATTTAAATTGCATGCCAATCAGCCCCTAAATAGTTACCATTCATCACTTATGTTCTAAGCAGCTACGCCACGCCACGGGCACTCATATGTATTGCGGTCCCTCGAATTTAAACATGAAATGTCTATTATATCCCCTTCAAAAATTTAATGAATAGTGATCTATTTAGAAAGAATGAATTATGAAAGAAATTGGTACAGTTCAACTGGTGCACCTATGTTTCATAGTGCTAGATTTTCCAATCATTTTGTTTATATTTTTTCTACCATTTACTTGACATTTTTCATTATTTCTTTATGATTCAATAACAATTTTTGTTATTTCTCTCTTTTTAAGTTTCTTTTAGTTTACATTTCACAATCATATTTATAAATACTTAACTTTATTTCATTTAACTCTCTTTGTTTCTTTATTTTTCTATTAAATGATAAATTCATTTACTTAATATACTTAAAAAAAATTATTCAATCTAAACAAGCTATATTATATCTAATTCCTCCCGTTTATAAACACATAATTTAAAAAATTATAGTCTAAACATTATTCTTTACTGTGTGAGTTTTGAAAATGTAATTTTCATTAGTCATTAATAATGAATTTTTTTAATTAAATTTATAGTAAAAAAATTCGCTACCCCTAATATATATAACGTGCTCAAATAATATAATTTTTTTGAAACTTTCAACAGTTATAATTTAGCATCAGTGTTTTAAGTGAACTCAGCATATATTATACTCCAATATTGAGGGTTGTCTGGCTTTTGACCAATGATCAAAGATATAGAAAATAAGCTCTCGAGTAAATGAATGAAAAATGTTGAAAAGGTGGTGTAGACTTGAAAATTTGCCCTCAAGTTAATGGTAAACTGAATCAACTAGATTTGGAAATAAAAATAATGAGAGGCAAAGTAGAAAAGCATTGATTTGTCATATTTGCAAAAGTATAGCCATTAAATTAGTATGAAATGAGATAGTTTATTATAGTTGATTTACTGTGTATCACAAAATTGAGCACTTTGCATGAGAAAGCAGCTCTATATATTAACCGAGCATTTACATTCACTGGGCAATTCAAAGTGGGGAGGCAAGCAATATATACTACATTCCACTCAAATTTTGTATGGTTGTGTGACCCTGTGTTTTTCAAATTTATTATATTTATTTATTTGAAAAAAATGAATATGTAGTTATTTAAATGGCATAACGATTTAGCACAATCAAGCATGATGATGACCCGGTTTATATCATTAAGAATCAACGTAACATGATGAGTATTCAAATTTCATGGGTCCGTCAAATACACAAAAGTGGTGTTTATGTCGGTATCAAGATTTAACTTATTGCACTGAATACTGATTGATAGGGTAGGGGTATAATATAAAAAAAAAAAAATTAAAGTGTGATTCAAACTTCCGATCTATTAATTAAATTTAAAGAGTCGTAAAATTGAGCTGCACTTATTTATCATGAAAGAACTATAATATGAGGTTATAATAATCACAACCAAAATCAATTGTTTCTCATTTTGTTGAATTCAAGTCTTTATATATTATTTTATTACGTATCAATTTCAACTTACCATGATACAATCTATTTATCAAATAAAAAAAATATATACTTTGTTTATTAATTTATTTAATAAATTACAATCACACGCTATCATATATAAGATCATTTCGAGGTTGAGGGAAATGCAAAAATATTACACATAAGAATATATCAAAGCCTAGTGGTAAGTGGATGCGAATGATCCACTGACGGCGGAGCCCCATGATAGTTGATTATTTCATGGTAAGAATGATAGCGAGATGGGAAAACGATGGATCAAACTAATGGCCAAACTAGACATGGGCTTGGATGTAGCGATCGTTCGTGTCGTGATGATAAACATTTGAAATTAATTTACCAATAATGAATGAATCAAACAATTATTAATGCATTGAATAGAATTAAATAGACAGCAGCCTAGAATAGCGTTCACGAGCACCAAGTAGCAGCAATATGATACTAGTAGTACTGTGCTGTGCGTGTCTCCCATGTGAAACTGTTTATGGCATTAACCACAACCATCACTCGTTGTTTTCACTTACAAATGCTCAAGAGATATCCCGACACTATACTGGTGCTTGATTGCATCCGACTATTAAAGATCGACTCCATTTAGGAACAGTGGACGCAGACCTACAGTATCGAGAATATACTATATATGAGTGTTTGACATTCGACTTAATACTCAACTTGAAATTTAAAGTTGATGAATAGTTGATATTGAAGTTTTGTATTTCCGCATGGAATTATAATTTTAACACGGTTTATTAGTATATAATTAGCTCGAAGTTTTGAGCTTTAGAGTTGATAAATATCAATGTAGCTCACGTAGTATAGTGTAGAGTGAAGAATAAATACGAAAATTTTGTAGATCGGTTAAAACATTACAAATAAACAGTTGAAAAGAACACTCAGATTGATTGAGGATGTTACAGTATGTTACTGCCATCCGAATAGAGGATAACTGACGACATTATTCAACACATTATTGGTCACTAAATGGAGTGTAATTTAATAGCGTTGCCCGCGACACACATCTCTTTCACTTGTAGATATCAGCAATAGGCCCATGGTGGATTGATAGAATTAATAATGCATAGTACTAGGGATCTTCAGAGATCTAAACAATCGATATAATACTGTGTGAGTCAATGTATCTGCTCATAGATCCATTCGGTATGGTATATACTTTATAGTAGAATAATTCATATAATATAAATAACTAAATTTCACAATCCAACTTTCAATTTATACAAGTTCACATAGATCACCAGGTACTAAATGAGTGTTTGAGGGAGAGTTAGAGTTCATTGAATCTGTCCAAAACTCACACACACACGTTTATCGATAGTGGACTTTAGAGAGATGGCGGGGATTTGAGAATTTGGGGAGGTAGAAAGGTTTGCTCCACGGACGACTAGTCGGCTACTGTTTGATGCTTGAAACTTTAGATGAAGGCGGCGGAGACGGTGCGGATTTGAAGGTTTACGACGGAGACGGTGCAGTGGCTTGATTCTGCTTTTATTGCATATTTAATTTGCAAATGGACTTCATCATTTTTGGGTTAATCAGCCATGGAAGACAAGAAGGTATTGGTAGAGAAGCCATGGAAGAAAACGAGAGAATAAAGAGAAAGAGAAGAAAGAGAAGTATTGGGAGTGAAAAATATTTATGATTTGTATTCTTGCACAATTTGCTATACCTAATTGACTTTGTCCAATAAATTGATTGAGTTTTGTCTTCTTCCAATAATACATTGATATTCATCACATGGTTGCACTATACTAGTACATGGCATGGCATGTTTAATACTAAATTTTTATCTCTACAAACACTTTTTTATAAAATACTCATCACGTAAACATGTTTCTTTTTAAACAAGCTAACTGATTTGAGAAGATAATCAACTTAACTTGTTAAAAATGAAAAATTTCTAATCAGTTACCAGCTAACTTTTCAACTAGTTTTGCTAAATAAAATCATAGATTATAAAAGTAGTGTATTTTTAAAAGCTTTTTTTTCTCTTTTTTAATGTCTAATGATGTGAATGATGGTGTTTATGCTCAGGAGTTACTCTAATTGTTTGTTTTTATCCTAGTGAGATCTGTTGTGACAGTAAGCCTGAGAATTTCCAGAACTTTTGTACTGGTTTATCATTGTTGATCCTTAAAGTGCAGCATTTGGTTGAGAAGATGCTTCAAGTGAGATTTGGCGAGCTACAGATTTCTTTTCTATTTTGCTCGACTTTTATACCTACTAGATCTCCATCAATTTTCATTTGTTTCTTTTCTCACTTCGTAGTTCGTACAAAGATGTTGTGCCCGTTCATTGTTTTCCAATAACGGCTAAGCTGCCATACAATATCCCGACCATCAATTTCGAGTATTATATTCACTCTATTACGTCTCTCTATTAATTTAAAATTAATTATTTTTCTCCGATTATTCTCGAATATAATTTTATTACTCCTATTAAATAATATTTTTTTCAACATAATAAACAATATTCCAATCTCTATCAAACAACTTCCGACAAAATTATCTCATTCTAACAACGTTAATATCAATAATTAACCAATCAAACAATCAAATCTATTTTACCACATCCCAACAAAAATCATATCACACTTACATACCAATCATTTATCTTTTACACAACCTATATAACAAACCTACAATACCCTATATCTTAACAATTCTATATCAAACACTAATTTTAACAACTCAACTACAATTTAGTAACTATTCGCAAACTCTTCACTATTCACGAATTCAATTACAATTCTACCCTAAACACTCGCTAAGAATGCATGCAAAGTAAACCAAAGGCACTTGAGAATCGAGATGGTGGATGCAGATAAGGTTTACCATTGACTTGTCGGGGCATCTACGCAGTGGGGCAGATGGGAAACCTATCAACAGGTTTGGACATTTACCCAACCTAAACCAAATAACTCGAACACTAATAGGCATTAGGTGGGCCGTGGGCGGGGCTGTACATAGGTTGTAGGTCATTCCCCACCCATTGCCAGGACTATTGTACCGTGTATCATATTACATGTCAGAATCCTTTAGGACGAATTATCCCTGTAACGGGGATCTCACTGATCTTCCAATGGACAGGTTATTTACACGAATATCATGCCTCTAATGCATAATTGAGTTCTTACAAATCGGGACAAAAGGTTCATATGTGCACTCAAATTAAACACATCATGTATATTCAAGCAAGGAGAGTGCAAGTAAAGGGTGGCAAAATCAGCAGTAATGGAAAAGTAGTTATATTAGTGCTACAGAATAACCTTAATGAATCAGTTCACTCATTCATTGTCTTCTACAACCAGAAAGCACTTGCAGACATAATCAGGTTTCAACAAATAGCTGAGTACTATAAATGAATAAGAACATAATTTTAATGGCAGTATAACAATCAATTTATACAGAAGAATGATGATCTCATCACTATCTTTGGCCCCAATCAGGAGGGATAAATTGCTAAGTGTAGGAAAAAGAAAAATGATATACCTGGGTTATCAATATCTGCATAAATTTCCCATATATTTGGGACATTGAATATTCTTTCAGCTCAGTTCCATCCACAATGGATGACATTATAGCCGTGAAGTAAGTAAGCCCTATATTGTAATCCTAAATACCGTAGAAAGACTCGGAGCACAGTAGTCTTTTACCTCAGAGGCTGACGAGCATCACCACCCAAACTCATGCAGACGAAAACCGATGATGAAACTTTCCCCCGATAAATTTACTTCAGAGCACCAAATATTGGCATTTTTCTTGACAGATTCCAAGAATAAAGGACTAGTTATCCAGAATTGCTACTGATAGTATAAATATTGCCAATCACTCCAAAAATGCTAACAACACCAGCTAATGATAACATGAACCAGCACAATAGCCTCTCACCAGAGCTTAGACCATGCCCTACTTTGCCTAACCTTAATGCAATAAGAGCTGGGAATGTAAACCCCAATGAGACTGCTGTTGTTGCTCCTGTAAACTTAAAAGCCGTCCAAATGTTAGGGATCAAAGTTGAGCCACCATATATCATCGCTAAAAGCAATACAGTCCAAGCAAGACACCTCTTCCTACTCACAGTAAGTGGATTCAGACCTTCACAAAACAATGTATCCACAGTTTGCCTCAATGAAAAATGAATTACTGGGAAAACAAGAATCAAGTGAATAACATATCCTATACGAACAATATAATTCAATGCTGTACTAAACCGAATCCCAAGATCCTTGTCAAAATTCGTGAGCACATCCGACTCAGTATCCTTTCCAAAGAGCAAGTAGCCAGCTATAGCAGTCGAAGCATAAACCAGAACGCAAATAAGAGTCGTGACCCTTCCTACACGGAACATTTTCTGAGGCGAGGGATCATGAAGCTCGTTATAAATAGGTTGAACATTAAAATGGCACACATAAGCATTAGACATGATAGGAATCACAACAAGCAAGTCTAAAATAGCTTTCTTGGACTCAAAATCAGGTGCCATCCTAGGAGTCTCAATTTTCCCCTCAGCAAGCTTAATGGAAGCAATAACAAACGCAACAACAACAAATACAACCGCAAGAGCAACAGAAGCAGCCGAAGTTGTACTCAACGAGTCAATCTTATCCCAAGCACACATTGGCGATATACAAACCAACAAAACCACAAAAATGACTATCTTCCTATGATCCCACACCCCATGACCCAACCACTGATCGAAAACGCCCATATGCCGAATAGAACCTGACAAAACATCCCCAATAATGATCAAATAGACAATTAAAACACCAGCATTGTTAACTATAATGCAAATCTCCGACAAAACCCTCGCCTTTCGACCCAATGCAGCCTGCACTACCTCACCATAAGAGGTAGCTTTACACTGGACCGAAAACCGGACTAATAACTCAACACTAATCTCAGATAAAAGTCCTATCAGAAAAATCAAAATCACGCCTAAAACCAAACCTAGAACCTTCATAGTCGCAGGCAAGGCCATTATACCAGCTCCAATAATGGAGGTCGTGAGATTGAACACAGCACCGGAAATACCCGATGACGATGACAATTTCGATTTCCGATCGCCGAAAATAAGGGGCAAATCGTCGAAATCAGGAGCTTCCAAATCATCAGAAGCATTGTTTGAGCTCCGATTGGAATGTCCGTTGGGTTGATGGTCGGGTGAAATCAAACTGTAGGTAGAGGGATCCTTGATTCGGAAGTTTCCGTCTACCTCCTGCAACATACGGTACTTGCCATCCATTTCGAATTCTTCGTTTGTTACAGAGCTATTGGAATCGATCTCATACGGAAGAAACGGAGATCGATGGGGAAAACTTATCAGTTACAGACTTACAGGAGTAATGGATTGGCAGGTGGAGAAATGTGTAGAGTAGATCGGAAGAAGGTGTGATTGGTTGACTGGTTGTGTATGTGTGATCTGATCTGCTTCTTCTGCTGAAAGAAATGAAAGATTGGATTGGTTTTGATTTTCAGTTAGAGATGGAACAAGGAGAAGAAGAAGCAGTCAGACACGCTGGGATGGATTCTTAGTTAATCTTTCTTCATCTTTATTGGACGCTAAGCCTATGGACTTTATCTTTAACCTTTTGTACTTTTCCGAATCGAACCCAACTTCCCGCAATATCAGATATCTCGACTCTCAATTTTTACTTCTTTATCTCTTTAATGAATAATATGTCTCTCATTTTATTAGATTTTCCATAGTTTATTCATTTTATTTAGTGTTTTATTTAATACTTTTACTAACATATTAAAATTCCCTTAAAATTTGTGTGTGGGCTCAATTTTAATTCAAGCTTGAATGAGTCTAATATTGGACATGTATCCAACACGTAATTAAGATGGGAGTATCCAACACGCGAGTTCGGCATACCGAGGTGGATTGTATAATGGAAAGCAGAAATCCCAGCTGACTTAAGATGTTAGGCTACAAAATTGTTGCACGCTAATTAAAGGTTAAACTCAATTGTATTTAACTCTTAGTACATTAATTTTCATTAGAGCTAGACTAGTAGTAGAATTGTTGTGGTTGAATTTTTTAACTGTTAGAATGGGCTACGTCTTTTGAGACTGACTAGCCATCTTTTTACAGGTTTACAATTAATTTGAATTTGAACCCAATTCTAATACTAGAGTCCAGTTTGTTATACCGCTTGAGCGGTTATTTTCCCACTTAAATTGAATATTTTATACAAAAAAATTCAATTTCAGTTGAAAAAGTCCACTCAAATTCTATATCAATCAATCCTTAAAGTATTTTTCTTTAATGAATTGAGTTGGGTCTGATTCAGTGAAGGATTAAGCTAGAGTTATGTTCTCTTTTTATTTTGTATTAATAATAATATTTTACCAAAGTTTAAATTGTGATAGAAAACTGTAGAAAATTTGTATTATAAAAATTCCACTCATTTTATTTAGGGTCTATGTCATAGGCATGGAACAATCAGGATTTTTTTTAATAGGTAACATTTTTGAAAATTTTGAATTTCGACCCCCCCAATCCTAAAAAAACCATCATATATACAATTTCACCCTCCCCTCCTCCCTCGAGATTCAAATCTTCCGTCCGCCCATGGGAACAACATGGGAGGATTATATGTTTGTGATGTTTTCTAATCAATAATTTAAAAACCGACGGATGCATAATTTGCACTATATGATACAACACAAATTATCATACACAAAATTATATATTATCATACTAAATATATAATTTTAAGTGTGAAAAATATATCTCATAGCATTTATACTCTTTGATACCGTTCGAACGCTCCCCAATTGAGCCTTGGGTGAATTTTCCTGGACAACATTGTATCACTTGGGCTCAAGGTTGATCGTCGAGGCCCAACAAGTACCAAATGCGATAGAGGGAAACAACTGCCCAATTCAGAATAAGTCCAAGCTTTATTAGGTCTATTACGTAATAATCCCTCCGTTCTAGAATAAATAAACTTATTGATCTTTTTCAGTCAACAATATTTAATTTTAATTTGAATTTATTCTTAAATTTGAATATGTAAATAGTTCAATTCAATCATATAATATAACTTTACTTCCTAAAATTTTATTGTATGTTTGAATTGAACAATTTACATTTACGATTAAGAAGTAATTCAAATTAAAGTTATATGATGTTGACCGGAAAAAGTTAACAATCTCATTTTTTATGGGTGGTGTAAGTAACACACCATTTACAGTTTTACACGGAAGCTAACTGAATAGGTATACCAACTTTTAAATTAATAGGTGAATTGGCAAACACTAATAAACATAAGGTGAATAGGTTGCTTTTTTTCTTGATTGACTAATTGATCAATCAGTTCATAAAAATATTTATCTGCGTAATATGATGTCTAAATTTCATTAACTATTTCATCTAGTTTTTCATAAGTTAGTATGTCCGCTTGAATTGTGTTCATAAGAGAGAGGTTATAACATTAAATTTACTTGTTTAGACAAACCGAAGATTTACTTGTATGATTAAAATTGTGTTCTCTTCAATTAAAATTTATTCAATTGTATTGAATTGGACTGAACTAGAGTAAAGTATAAGATTGTATTCTCTTCAATTGAAAATCAATTCAATTCAGTTCAGTCCAGTCCATTTCAGTTCAGCTTAATTGTAATTTATATTTTACTTCAGTCCAGTTTTATTCAGTTCAGTTTAGTCCCGTCCAGTTTAGTTTAGTTCAGTTAAGTTCAGTAATTTCAGTTGAGGAGAACATAATCTAAATTATAACTAAGCCGAACTAAACTAAACTGAGCTGGATTAAATTGAATTGAACTGAAGTAATTTTCAGTTGAAGAGAACACCGTCTAACTATAGGTTTTGCTCTGTGCTCGTTTTAAACAAAATAAAGTATACCCAATGTTAAACCCTAGATTTGTCATGGTTCAAAATTCAAACACGGCGAAGAGAATGCCAAACCTAGAACAACAATTATTATCAAGGCGCGTGTAACGGAAGTGTAGACGAAGCGCGTTAAATTGGATGTAAATTCCGAATCTAATTTGGTGTGTTTTACGTGCATCATGGAACTGTGAATTCCAAAAATTGGCTCTTTGGTGTGGTGGGCCCTCTGTGCAAGTGATGTGACACTCACCCACCTCAACTTGTTTGCACTTTTACCCCACATTTTCTTTTTTCTGATCTTCCGAAGATGATTTCAAGTTCCAAATTGCATATACTTACTTGGACTTTTTTACAATTACACATAATTTCATTTGTCTAACGACAGATAGTAAATGAAAAAATTAACATATTTATTTTGTTAAAATTTAAAATATTAAAATAGAAAAATAACTAATTCAAAAAATTATTATTTTATTTTTAAAAATATTTTAGAACATAAATTAATTTTTTTATTAATATATGTAATTTTTCTAATTTAAATGTTCATAAGACTACAGGGCGATCGCCTTATCACCTTGGCGACATTCCATATCAATCAAAAAATTCAAATTTAACTTTTAAGATATTCTTTTAAAAAATTAATATTTTTTTTCAAATTACTTATATTTACTGCATGTTGTCAGGCAGGTCGAAAGTCTGCTTGACCGTAGAAAATTCCGACTTACTTTTCCGAATCAAATATCTCAGAATTGGACAATTTTTCGGATAATCCATATTTTCATATTTTGTGAATTACTCTCTCAGAATTTTCTGTAGTTTGTTCTAAGATGAATTGTTGGATTTTAATGGTGTGACAATTTTGTGAGTTCACTGGGTAAATTTTAAATTTGAATTGTAAGATATTAATAATTGTAAAGTACAGTTGAATAGTATTAATTTATTGTATATGGCCAGACTATCATCTTGGAGTCTCATACCTAGAACGTGACTTATGAGGGGTTTAATACTGAAAATATGTATTCAATATTCAAAGAGATGTATGGACTTTGATGTTAAAAATGCATGGTCGAGTGCAAATAAGAATTCCAAGTTCCATATGTTAGACCAATTAAGCCATTTTTTTATCACTAACTTTACTTTTCCAACTCCGCTCCATTTTCGCTTTCCCTCTTTATCCTTTCCCACTTAGATCATCTAATCAAGTGGCTGCTATGTTTCTTAAGTGTAAAATTCTTGTAAAAATTGTCCCACTATCTCGTCTGGTATATAGTGTTAAATAGTTATTTAGCACAGTTTATACGGAGAAAATAGTGTTTGACTTGACTGTCCTATTTAACTCACACCAACTCCAACACATATCCACAATGCATCTGTCATATGCTTTGTCTATTGCACAATGATACTATATAGACGATTTTCATATAACTTATATAGAATCACATATATATTAAAAACAAAAATTTTGGAGCTGATTGGCATGCGACTTAAATGTCCCGATTTAAATGTCTGAATAATGATTGGAATTGTAGTGGGATTGTTAAAATTGTATTTGGTATAGAATTGTAATTGGATAGAGTATTATAGGTTTGTTATATAGGTGGAGAAAAATGTTGCTATTGTAGATCCATTTCAATTTTCAACATTTAAATGACATAACAAATACAAAATCGTCAAGTAACATTCAAATGAGTATTTGGATGCTACTCCAATCAACCTCTTAGACATTATTACTTAAACTAACTTATATAGTGGTATATATTGTTCATTTCTAAATAAAATTATGTACAAACTGTGAACCTTAAACTTAGTAATTTCTATATTTTATTTGCTCTTTTTAATAACAATTTTAAACTAATTAAACAACCTTAAACCTGATATATAAAAATTCTCAACACATCATTTACTTTTTACACACGTAAATTCACTTTCATAATCACTTATAAAAATTCTATAAACTATATGAACCATATTTTTAATCATCAAATTAGCTTTAAATTTAATTCGAATGCTTTATCGAATAATTAAATTCGATTATAACGAGTGGTCAATACAGACTTAAATAAGTCCTTTATGACCCGTGTAGCGTCCATGCGTGAAGAATCGGTGAATGTATTGGTATATTGCGCGGTGTAAAGTATCGGACACCATATCTTGAAAGTGGCCTCCTCAATAAATAGAAACGGCCCCTCATCCATGTGACACGATTTTATAATACAATACATGGGATCCGATTATAATTGTAACTATTTAACGTACACTCATTCAATTATACTTTTCGGTAATCATTAGGGGCTGATTGGAGTAGCATTCAAATGCCCATTTGAACGCTACTTGGAGATTTTGTATTTGTTATGACATTTAAATGTCGAAAATTGAAATGACTCTACAGTAACAACATTTTTCTCTACCTATATAACAAACATATAATACCCTATCCAATTACAATTCTATACCAAACACAATTTTAACAATTCCACTACAATTCCGATCACTATTTAGGCATTCAAATCGGGGCATTTAAGTCGCATGACAATCAGCCCCTAGTTCACTTATATTTAACCATAATTATTCATATTATTTGTAATTTATACAAAGACAGTTTCAATAAATATATCACTACAAAAAAGATGGTAATGTCAATATATTTTAATTTAAAGTTTAAAATATAAAATAATTTTTCTGTGTAACAAAATCAAGCTAGCAACGTTATTTTCTTCCATACCGTTCTTCCCCAATTCCTCAATTAGTGTCATCTTAACAATGAACTCATGAGTGTGATACATTGGATTAGAACGTGCGCAATTTAGCCAAAAAGGGGGGAAATAGGAGTGTATTACTCATATTTATAGTGATGAATTGGGAAAAGTTTTGGAAGATAATAACGTGGAGGATAAAAACGTTTGCTGCTAGGTTTAATTGGAAGATCGAATACTTATTTTAGTTATTTAATTTACAATCACAATATGTTATGACACTACAACTCTGTTATATAGATATATCTATTAAAATTTTCATTATAAAAATTACAATTTATATTAAAAATTAAGATTAAGTACAAATTAAAATAATATTTTTATAAATAATTTAATAATTATAAATGAACACAATTGAAATAGTTGAACGTTAAATCATACAAGTGTTGTTGAATTTTAGAAGCACCCACAGCCTCCACTACACAACTACTAATGTAGTATATATAATAAAGCAAGAGAATAGATGAGAAGAAAAGAAAGGGAAATGAAATGAATGGTCTGACGTCAGATTAAACAGACAATAAGTTTTATTAAAATATGTCACAACTCGCGACTATATAATATGCCTTTAATAGTCACGAGACAAGGACATTTTTTCCATTTCTCACGTCCTTTTCATTATTCATTATCACCACCATAACCACACACTAATTCTCCTCTCCTGCACCCGATATATATTTTATATATAATTCAATAATCAAGATTACTATTCATATCGTGTACCCCGATATATATATGATATATCATGGGTTGATGAACTCTTCATACGACTTGGCTACGAGATATATCTTGCTCGAAATCTTGATGATGTCGTTTGCATTATGAGATATGAAATATTTAAGTGGAGTTTGTTCAAAACTTTAAAATGAGTTCAATAATGTAATAATTAATGCATCTGGAATTACGGAGTAATTAGTTGGTGGGACTTTGGTGTGAAATATACAAACTCCTCCTCATCTCACATTTGTCATCTTTAAACTTTTTCAAACAAAACAACTTTATAATAATAATTTATATAGCAAATTAACTTAAATATAATTTGTAAAATATTTGATTAAACCATAAAAGAATTCATTATATAATCCAACAAAACGTAGCATAATTAATTATGGTTTTACACTTTTATAACATTTGGTAGTGATGAAGCTGATTAATTTAGAGAAATGAAAATAGTATAATTACTTATGGATAGAGTACATAATAATACACGCACATATGGTAAGATGGTGACCAAACAATTATCTATCTGTTCTTTCTTTTTTTCCTTTCCTTAATATAATAATCCATTGGCGTTCTGTGATCAATCTCTAAAAAGGAGATAGCCGTTCAACAAAATACCAGGCCACATCACCCACACCAACAGTTCCCAGTTTCCTATATCTATTGCCAACTATTGTCAACTCAATTTCTTATGTCCTCTTTGGCTTAAATACCATGGGTTATCACTATCGTTGTGATCTATACACTAGGGACTAGTTAAATATTTTCTTATTTGGATATAATAGTAACCTTGTTATGGGACGGAGAAAATAAATTATAGTCAGTTAGGCACTAGATAATGATGTGGATAAAAAAAATTGTTGGTTTGATCGAGTCTTCTACAGTATTTGTACATGTTCCGTTGCAGATTCAGGAATTTATTTAAACATGGACTAAATAAATTTTTCAAAACTCATGTGTCAATAAAAAAGAAAACAAACATAACTTAACATCATAACATCTTGTACCAAAATAAAATGTTCAATAACAAATCAAAAGAGGTATTGTCGATAAATTACGTGACAAATTTGCATCGTTGACATCTAATTTCAACAAAAAGTTATAAACAACAACTATTACATGAGTTGTGTTCTACGATTCCCTATCTTTTAGCCAACTCTCCTTCAATGTACACACTTGTTGAATCTTCCAAGTAAGCTTTTCCAATCTTACTCTGAAGAGCAGTTTTAACAAATTTCATAGCTGAAAAAGACCTCTCCACCGAAGCAGTAGATATTGAAAGAGTCATACGTATCTATTTATCAACCAAGTTGTAATGTTGTGCCAATTTAGTCTCAACTAACTTATGACACAGCTCGAAAAGTGAGGAAAGGTTCTTGAATCTATCATCAAATAGAATATCCAACTTGTAATGCTCCAACTGGCATCTCAAGATATGCATATCTTGAATACTAAAGTCCCTTGGATAAAATTTCTCAGCAAGAGTGCAAATATCATCTATCTGAAAGACAAATTCATAAAAAATGAGAAATTGATAATTAACTTTTTCAAAATAAAAGAGAGAAAATAAGGTGGTTAATTATAAACCTTAAACATCGTGAAGTGATCATTGGGTTCCAGATCAGTGCTTAGTTTGAGAAGCTCTATTGCCCCTTCGTTGAATCTTTGATTGATCTCTTGCACTTGATAATCAATGGCAGCATTGAATACATCAAATCGATAGTGGTACTCGGTGGAATGCTGAGATGGATGGCGTGTGGCACCCTTATAAGTAGCAGTCATATCAGGTACATCAATGTCATGCTTATGATAAACAAACTGCACATGCTCTACATGAATGTCAAAACCATCTGGTCTCAACAAGTTGAGGTTGTCCTTTGTGCTTGTGACAAATCTCATTGCATTTAAAATGTCCAACTGTTTATGTTGCAAGGCTTTGCAAAGCAAATCTATAATTCCCATCGTTTTGTTCATCAAGTGTAAGATGTTTTCATATTCTCCAAAGAACCTGCAGCTTCCCCTTTCGCAGAATTAGAACTTGTCTCATTCAACATATGATCAAGAACAGTAAGCACATCACCATAAATATCAATCAAACTACATGTCGAATCAAAATGAGAACTCCAACGAGTCTTCCCCGCCCTCTGTAGAGTACCAAGTTGGTTAGCCCCTCTACCGGTCTCCCGTTCACCAGTGGCTACCAATTCTGCAACTTCAATAGCTTGAGCAGTCTGTAACTCTATGTGCCATTTTGGTGAGACCTTAATCAAATTGATTATGAAGCCCAATTTAGAATAGAATAACCAAATCGAAGTCTCACTCTCGGCAGCAACCACCAAGGCTAGTTGTAGCTCATGTGCAAAACAATGTATGTAATAAGCATGTGGAGAATCTTTCAAAAATAAAGCTTGCAAGTTGCAACACATTCCGTGCACCTCGCATATTGCTCGCACCATCATATCCTTGGCCTCGTAAGTCCTCAACATTTACCTTACGATGAGTAAGGACTTTACAAATTTCCTTCTTTAGTGTTGCAGTTGTAGTATCAACAACATGGACGACATCAAGGAAACGTTCCTGCACATAGCCACTAACGTCAACATACCTCAACAGAATAGCCATTTGCTCTTTTGCTAGAACTGTCTTTAGCTTCATCAACTAGAATACAAAATTTCGCATTCCCAACTTCTTCACGAAATTTGCTTCTCACACCTTTACCAAGAATACGCAAGATATCTTTTTGGACATTTGGCGAGGTATACTGTGCATTTTTTGGAGCTCTTTCTAAGACTGCATCATTGATGTCATCATTCATTGTGCGAAGATGTTCTATCAACTCTAACCACGGATATAGTTTATACCAACTCTTCTTAAAATAACGCTTTTGCTTTTCATTCTCTCCAATTGTTCCTGGGAACTTTAAGTGTGGTTGGAATGCACCCAAACTGATATCAGCTCGTCTCACTTCATCCCGTACATTAACATCATACTTCCAAATTGGAGTACTCAAAGTTGGATCCCGTTGTAGGCAACCAATATCAAATTCAACTCTTTGATGTTTACATGGATGATCATCCTCATTTATATTATCATCATTGGAAGACAAAGGACGCTTAGCATCTGCAATATTAGGTTATTGAGCCTTCGAGGTTGAAATATTGACATTAGAATATTAGATGATAAAGGCTCATACTCCTTATTAACCGATGATTCACCGCTTTTGAAGAAAGATTTAATTGATTCACTACCAGTTACTTGTACTTCTTTCCTCTATCTTTTTTCTTCGTCCTGAAAATTTTAAATGATCTAGTTAGATAAAGCAAGATCAAGATATCATCTAAATTAAAAACTAACAACACCATTTGGTTGTCTCCTAGTAATAAAATAGAAACTAACAACACCAGTTGGTTGTCTCCTATCAATAAAATAAAACTAACAACAGCAGTTGGTTGTCTCCTAACAATAAAATTAAAATTACAAGACATAGCGATAGTACGATAAAATCCACACAATCAAACAAATACAATTTACATACCATATATATTATAGAAAAAATCTGAAAAATGTACCTTATGTTGTGACATTTCCGAAAAATGTACATTTGGTTGTTACCGCCCAATTTAGGTACCTTAAGTTGATACTGTGTCCAATTTAGGTACTTTAAGTTGATACTGTGTCCAATTTTGATACATCGTGACACTTGTCACATTGAAAAATAGAGAAATACGGTAGACCTAAACGTAAATACGATCGTCTTTATTAATTGCAAATAGATCTTAAGTTTTAACAATATTACTAAATTACCCATATAAAACTATATCTCTGTTGAAAACAATTTATAAAAAAAATAAAGAATAAAATCTTCCATGCCTGAATTCTTCCGCCATCATGGAGCTTCGAGATCTGGTCTGATGGAAGCTCCGCCAACAACTTGGGTGCTCCGTCGTGGATGAATCACTTATAAAATTCAAAAACCCAATTGATATGTTTATTGTAGTAAATCTCATTTTTGAATTTTTGAAATTTTTATTTATTTTATATGTAATAAAATGTGAAATATTATTTTTTATATTTTTGAATTATATTAAACAATTTATACTCATAAATTACGAGAGAGTGGCACGTGTCCAACCTTTTTTATAATTTAATTTAATTATTTTTTATTTTTTATTAATTTTTCATACATACAATTAAAATTATAATTTTTTTTTGTAATTTGAAACCAATTTTCCCCCTCTTTCTTCTTTCTTTTTACATTATTTTATGTTAATTTTTACAAAATAGGGGTGATTTATAATAATTGAAAGTTATGTGGTGAAATTTGAAATTATCAAAATTTATTTTATTTGCATTTTCACCCATCAAAATTTTAAATTTTCAAATTTACACGTGTTGCTTAATTAAACTGTCACATGTCACAAAGGTACCTAAATTGGACACAATAATGTCAACTTAAGGTACCAAAATCGGGTAGTAACACTCAAAGGTACCTTTTTTCGGAAATGTAACAACTTAGGGTACCTTTTTCGGAATTTTTCCATTTTATATTTATCATAAAACTAAATAATATGGAAATTAAATTGATATTAGACCACCACCAATGGTGACGCACGATAACGCGTCGTTGTATGTTTCTGTTGCAGTGATGACGCGTTGTCGTCACGTCACAATACTTTTTAATTTATTTTTATTTTTTCTTTACATATTGATGGGGTATATTCTGGTAGAAGTGATTGCCTACGGAATATAACTATTCATACGAGGGCAAGTAGTGTTCCCTTCGAATTTCACTATTTATCCGAGGGGAACCACTTCCCCAACAACATGTATGGGACCCTTACCGAGGGCAAATATTGTTCCCCTCGGATTTCATTATTCATCCGAGGGGAACTACTTCCCGAACAACATGAATGGGACCCGGATGACTTCCCTTCAAGGGGAAGCTAGTCATCTTACCGAGGGCTACTACAAGGGGACCACTGACACGTAGCGAGATCTGACAGGGGGACAAGATCAATCAATAAAGGGAGACTTGTCCCCTCTCAAATTCTATAAATAGAGGGCTACCCCCTCACTTTTTAAGTAAGCATTTGATCTCCTCTTCAACCCCATCTCCCGAACTCCGAGGTGAACAACCATGGAGACTCTAGTTAAGTCTACCCACTGGCTTGTCTAAGGCAAGCCGGGATAAAAGGGCTAACCCCTTCGTTTTCTTACGCAGGGACCTCCATAAGGGGAAACCGTCCGCATGGAACTCACCCGAGGAGACTCATTCGAGGGGAACTTGAAGATGACATGACATCAATTATAGCACATCACATTACGAGGAGAGCCTCACGAGGGGAACTCATCAGAGGGCAACCTTTGTGCCTGGAACTCATTCGAGGGGAATCCATTCGAGGGAAACCTTTGCATCAGAAACTTACTCGAGGAGAACCTTCTGAGGGGAACATTGGAGTGGCCTCTACAAGGGTACTTGATACGAAGGCAACCACATAACATGCTTAGTGACCTTAATCTCTGGGCAATGGAAAGAAACAACTTAGCAAACTATGACAAATACGTTAACTTAGGCTTGATAGAACTTCAGTAACTTGTACTAGGTTATTCTCTATCTTTGTCTTCTTCATCGAGCTCTCTATATAAAGATGTTGGTGACACCATCGTATATTGCATATCGAACTCTAGAAGAAATGGTGTTATGATCCTATGGAAGTCTTCTCCTAGTAGATTTCTACTTGACATCAAAAGTCTTCACTTCCTTTGTTGTCTTCTACTTACCTTCTACTTTAAAATTTTGCTCGATCTATTGTCCTACAATATGTGTATAAAATACTCAAAATAACTATGAAACTAATTAGATGATAGTAAAATATAAAATATATTCGAATTCTTGAGTCTGGGTCCATTTGCATAAAACGTTGCCCGGAGATATAAAGAATTGAGAAATGGTGACGTCATAAAAGAGTCAGCTTTCCTTTTCTTGGTTTGCGTCGTAAACTGATTCTCGAAAGGGATCCAAAGCCGAAACAGTACGGCTCATGGCTCCGGCTGGAGCCGTGGCTGGCTTACTGGTCCAAGCGGCAATCCATTCAATTCCTATCTCTTCAACTAGTTATGGGGCCCACCAGGCCAGAAATTAAAAGATTATTATTAATTTATTATATATCTTTCCAAGAAAAGAGTCGCATTCAATGTGTAGTTATCTCTCATTGTTTGGTTTTGAATGAAATGAAATGAGAGATGGATATTATACATCGAACCACGTGAAAACCGCCACTAATTTTATCTCGTGAGATCATATCGTAACTTTCTCGAACGATACGAAATTATGATGTATTATTACGATATGAGATTGAGAAAAAGAGATATTGGAATTTTTGGTTGTGAGTTGTGATTCGTGAGGAGATTGAATTGAACAAAGCAAATGAATGTAGGGTTTAGGAGAAGATTAATAAATAAGAGTAACGTGGATGATAGTGAAAGCATAGCACTTGTGACTTACATCCACTTGGATTGTTTATGCAACATCCTATTCAGAGTAATTAATCTAAACTATGATATACTAATTTATATTTATTAAAATTCATCATTATAATTAAGAACTTGATCATTGTTCATATTAATGTTTTTCGTATATACATAAAAATGTATTTTATTAACAATATAAATATCTTTATTAATAAAAATAATAATTATAAATTCAAAATGTATATATTCACTGCTAAATGGTTTATGATTATCAATAAAATATACTCACTCCGTCTCATTAATAATGAAACAATTTGAATTTACACATATTTTAAGAAGAAAATGTGATATGTGATTAAAAATGAGTTTGAGATATTAATTGAGTAGAAAAGTACATGTAAATTAAATAATGTGTGGTTAAAAATAAATTATTTTGAAGGACATTTTGATAAATGAAAAATAGTTTTACTTTAATAGGATGATGAAAATTAAAAATTATTTAATTATTAATAGAATAGAAAAAGTATTGTATTTTGTGTGGACCAGTCTATGAACAATTGAATAATTCAAACTTATGAATGTGAGAGTAAAATCTAACTAATCTATATTAATTATAGTTTGTTGATTATAAATCATTGGCATGTACTGTTGAAACTTTAAATGTTTTGTTTCTTACCGTTCAAAGCCTCAAAGCGTTTTGTTTGCTGTGATTTCACAATCACAAAGAAAATAACTTTGATTATCTAAAAATTGATGTGCTTTTCTACAGTCTCGATTCGTCCTATTTGATAATGGACAAAAAAAATAAAAAGTTAATATATTTATTATGTTAAATTTTAAAATACTAAAATAAAAAATATTTAATTCTAAAAGAAAAAATTTATTTTTAAAAATATTTTAGAAGGTAAATTTAAATATTTTAGAAGGCAAATATGTATATTCTAAAAAATTGTTGTATTTTTTCGAAGGTATCTTACTAGCGTATCTTTTTATCTTATGCCTAAACTTGGCAATTGTTTGCTAATATCGGAATTTTCCTAACGAACATGTAGAATGAATTTTTGTGGTATGTCTGAAGTTTATTATTTTGCTTAGCGTCCATTGGTAACAAGCCGGGCAAATTTTCTTGAAAATTGTAATAGAGCCTTGACAAATTGCAGTTAGTCTCCAGTCGGGGGCGGGGTATTGTGGTTTGCTTGTGTGATATCCGAAAGTTGAAAATTTGTGTAACAAATGCCGGCCTGACATTTTTTTTCCTTGACAGCGCGTGGGCAGTGTGACTGACACTTATCGATAGAACATTACTGAATATGAAAATTGTGTTAGGTTCTTAAAGTATTGCAATGCCTTTATCAGCCAGGTGATGTGTGTTTCTGCGGGTGGGACGGTGTTGTCGGATCCTAATATGTTAATGCATAGGGAGAATTACATAGGGACCCCCTGAAGGATGCCTCTGTTACATCTGGATCCTCCGATATCAACAATTACATCCAGGTCCATAAATTCATAAAAATTGACCATCTTAATTCACTATTCACTTTAGGGAAAAACCAAACACAGCCTTAGCCAATCTTTTCACTTTTACTTGGATTGGGAAAATTCATCTACCTTCCATTCTCCTCACTCAAACCAAAACCATTTCTCTTTCTCAAACTCAAACACTTGTCCAATTCCAATTCAACCACATTTTCCCCAAATCAACAAACAATGGCAGTCTCTAAGGTTTTCACTCTGCTACTCATTTCACTCATCGTCTCATCCACCTTTGCTCAGTCTCCTTCATCCGCACCAGCTCCTTCTCCGAGAATGATGATCACCGTCACACCCTCCACCGCACCAGTGCCGTCAGTGGCGACACCTGCACCTGCGCCTTCTGTTGTTGCATTCTCACCAGCTTCTCCTCCGCCATCTGCTGCATCTCCTTCACCATTTACCGCGGATTCTCCGTCAGTGGCTCAAGTCCGGCTCCCGTCTTTGCTGCTGCTCTTCACATAGTCAGCTATGCTGTCGTAGCAGCCGGTTTATTTGCCGTTTCTTTCATTCAAGAACTTTGGGAATCCTTCATTCTCTAACTCTGTAAATTAGCAGCCATGAAAGTAGACATATT
>JAYMSP010001826.1:0-28517 GCA_036897095.1 Plantago elongata | reverse complement strand
CCCCCCCACCATATATTTTATAAAAATTTAATTAGTGAATGCGGGTGAATGACGGACAGTTTGTACGGGTGGGTCGGATGAGTTTTTTCACACCCCTAGCAATTGTAAAATGGACAAAGCTTGTGGTAGACTGGTAGTATCGATTATTTCAAATAAAAAGGATACTACTACCGGAGCTGAGTGGTACACCAAGGTATTAGGGACAATCAAGAATGTTCAACTTTTCATAGTGAAATAACACAAGTATACATGATGGGAGTAGTAGTACTTCATTTTGCCTGATTTTATGTGAAATCATCGAATTTCAGTTTAAATCTAACGTACTTCATTTTGCCTGATTTTATGTGAAATCATCGAATTTCAGTTTAAATCTAACATAAAAGTCTCAATGATCAAACATTAAGGATTTCGATCCAAGGGTTTTTTAACCCATATTTTCTTCATCTCCCCAAGTTTATGCCATAGATGAAATAAGAAGTTTATGCCATAGATGAAATAAGGATTATACTTTATTGTACCGAATGCAAGCTATTATAAGTCCGATTGTTTGGTAGAGGATGGTAGTGGGGAGAGTCCATCTCCTAGAGTAATCTAGTTCGAATTTTATAAGGCCCAATCCATATCTAACTTTGACAATTACTCTTTTATCACACCAAATTGTCAAAGCGTTGGCAAACTGAGACACCCCCATAACCTCATTCAATTTCCCGAAATAGGTGATTATATTATCTGAGTAGAGATTGATGGTGATTTGCATCTAGAATCGATTAATAAATTCGTCTTGTTCAACAATTGTAATTGTAATGCTATATTTCATGTTTAATAATAATTTTAAAAAAAAGTCCGATTGAATAGATAAATCACATTTAGGAGTTTAGACCTCCATTTGCATACTTAGTTACAGAGTACTATAATCGTTCAGCAGGACTATCAAGAAACGCAAGATGACAGTACATATTACAAAAGGCAAAGAAAGAAAATTTCATTCTTTCTTACTAGAACCACCCAATCCATGTATCTATTCAGTGCATAAGGTTCCAAGTAACAATTGAATGTCAGACAAACATATAGCTACACTTCAGTACAAATATTCTGTCTGTTTTTTCCTCTCCGTCTATAAAATTTTCCTATTTTTAACCCGTCCAGAAAACGAATGGAGTATGAACTATAATTTAGGGTGAATTAATTGAATCTCAGGCTTAGGAATTTTCCATGAGTTGATATCACAGATTATGCATCGTCTTGTTGCTGACTAGGCGGTGGTGGAGCAAGCCACCCCCATACTCCCCCGGAGCTCTGCCTTTGTTTTGCATTTTGTATTGCTTGTTCAGAAGCAGCCTTTTGTCTCTGGAGGATTTCGAGTTCCTTTTGCAATGTCTCCATTGTTTGCAGCTTCTGTTTGAGCTCAGCAACGTCTACCTGCAAGCACAATAATGCAGCATGAGCAAATATGGACCTAGAAGAGCACATAAACAGAGTGAGCATTAATTGTGATCTAATACGAACCTCAAGTTTGAAACACCTAGATTGTTCAGCAGCAAGTTGGCCTCGTGTAGACTGGAGTTCCTGCAATATTATCATATAATCCTTTAACTACACAAAATTCCACTTGATCACTAAAAGAGAAGATACACGCCCATTGTGCATGATTGCAGAATAAAAGGCTAATCTTGTAAATTAGTTGTAAAATCATTCTTAGATAAATAGGTCAATTGTAATAGACCAAAAAACATCTCTAATTGCAGTTTTATGCTTCTGCTTGAAAATCCACCATGTGTTTGCCTTGTCAGCAACTGGAAACTCATATAAAATTTTACTAATCTGCTTCAACTCATAGGCCTGGGAATGGTTATGGTTAAAAACCGTTCACAAAATAGTAATGGTCATTGGTAGGTTTTGGTTTTGGTTATGGTTAAGGATTTTAACCAACCATTCCCAGGCCTAGCTTCAAGCTTGAAAAAAGTAGTACTACCTCAGAAAATAAGATGCTTGAACTAGCAATATGATGTTACCTTGTACAAGTCTGTATTGCGCGTCTCTGCTTCTGTAAGCTCACGCTTTAACTGGACAGAGTGACCTTTCTCCTTAGTGAGAGACACTTCTAGATCATCTTTTTCTGCCGTGAGGGCTGTCAATAGATGCTCATTTGTCTCTTCAATCTTGATTGTCTGCGTCAATGAAAGAAACAGTCATCTCATATATTGCTAGATACTGCATAGCACACCCTCCAGACAAAATGTCATGCATTCACATATATGTCCCAATACAAAACTCACATTTCCATTCTTTGACAAATTGCATACCCAAGTGTACTAGTAACAAATTTGGGGCCACATACTACAAGTCCACTTTATGCTCACTACTAGTATAAATGACATGAGGTACCCTTGTGGATACCCGTTATATAACGTAATCATGTAATATATAATGAATCATGCATGTTGAAATGTAATAATAATTAAACCAAAGAAAAAGCAACAAATAGCATGACACTGAGAAAGTATAAATATACGAGAAAATGAACTGCCGCATCATGTGATTTCCATTTCCATGTATACACAATTTCCCAGATTTTTTTTTTTTTTTTTTTGTAACTTCTCTTTGGTGAAGTAACTACCTGGTTGTGTTTCCTTAAGATATAGAATATATACCTTGATTTGTGTGCCCAAAACCAAATGTGACATTTGGTCTGGGACGGAGGGAACAAGTTGTTCTAAAACCATAGGATATCAGAAGACCAATACTGTAGTTTCAATGACCAGGGTAAGTATGGCAACTAATTTTCTGAAGCAAAGAAGTTCATGTTATTATATTTTCAGATTCACACACGGGGATATTCAAAACTATATAGATGGATAGAGAAAACAAACTAATATAAAAATATAAAACCATCACTGCTATACACATTCACTCAGAAAAAACATTACAAAGATCTGTAGCAATCTAACCAACAAGACGAGATAGCTTAAGAGCAGATTATAAACAATGCATGAACTGTTTGATGTCTGAAACAAGGAACACTTTGTTTATTTTCCATTGAATTTTACAAACAAAGAAATGTCTAGAATGACCTGATGTTACATTGTCTATGTGGTTAGAAATTTCTATGATTCGTCATCTTGTGCATTTCAAGATTTCTGTCCAGCACCTAAAGAAACAAAAACGGAACTGGGATTTGTATGCAGCCTCTTAAGATATTAATATTGTTTACTCCATAGAATGGTAGACATACTTTTACATGTAAGAGTAAGATACTTATGATCTTTATATTCCAATATTTATGTATGCTTTTAAGTTTTGACTTCCAAACACAAACACTAAATATCCTGCTTTAACTCTATGACAGTGGTAGCAATGAACTTCAATAGCTCAAAAATGGCAGGAGAAGTTTGTAATTATACTTGCCTTGGGATCTGAATCAACATTGTCCATGACAATTTCCCTTACTTTTCCTTCCTGGCCTGTCTCAAACTCAGATTCCAAGTCTCTGGTAGCATTTGTAACATTTTGAACAGCTGATACACTTTCACCCAATGGCTCCATTTTCGACTGTAAAGTTGACTTGTGACTGGGTTTGAGAACATTGACCTAATGGAATGAAGAGCAACGCATGTGAAATGATGGACAGTATTGTATGAATTTAAAGGGATGAAAAAGTAAGAAATAAGACAGAGATAAGGTTAGCATACCTCATTGTTGTACCTCCCGTTATATCCTCCGAAAGAAACTAAAATATCCTCACCACTATAGGAACTCACAACCAAACTTGAACCCTGCAAACAGAAGAGTTTAAAGTTTAATTGTCACGTGAAGTGGTCAAAATAAGCTACTGTAGTGACCATATAAATTAGGATCATTTACGATTAGACTGGTGTACCCTTAATTATTGAGTTTACTATTAACAATTTTTTTTTCTTTTGACAAAATTAGTAAATGCTACAATGAAAATGTTTTGAAACAGATAACATGAATTTTTACAGATATTTTTCAAAATAACAATAATAATAAATTTGTAGTAATAATTAAAAATAGAAAAAATACTTTCAATCTAGTTTATAGCCTTGCCCTTATACTAATCCAAAATCCAAACAAAGAGATCACTGGACTTCACATATATATGGATTGGTACATAAGATAGAGCATTCTAGTTTTTATAAGTTAGATTACAACAGATTGTAATACCTCACTAGCAACAGGAACACGACCCTGAACAGTAGTCACAATTGACCAGACTAATGTTGACATGTTCAGGACAACAGTCTCCGAGACTCCTGCAATTAACTGAATAATGAGAAAACTTGAGAAGTACCATAAAAGGAGCACGGGCAGCTTCGCCTGAGAAGTGTTTCGTGAGGAAGAATAGAGTAAAATGGTACTGTAAGTATTTTCACAAAGTAAACAAATAGGCAGACATTTGAAGCACATAGCCAGTTAGCCACATGCATCCTTGAAAATCAATATTCCAACAGGAATATGGACCACTCAAGTAAAACTCAGAACTATTTTGAATACAACGAGCATCCCGGCTCGGATCAATTAAAAACTATAATGAGAATGAGAACTTCAAACTAAAAGCAATTGAACATTCAAAATGAAATGGAAAAGGAAAAAAAAAGTAATAATAAAAAAAATAAACAAAATTGCAGCAAATTCTTACCACTTTTATTATCCCCCCCACCAACAATGAACCAATTCTCTCCAACGGTCACACCAGCATGGCCGGCACGAGGACTGGGGATCTCTCCTTGTTGTGTCGGCCTGGACCATTCCATCTATAGCATGATACAGTATTAAAAAACAGATCACAAGGATAAGTTTCATGCAATGTTAAATTGCTTAGGACTTAAAACTAGAATAGCCAAGAAAATTGCAAGAATAAATCAATTGTCTTACAGTTTGAAGATCAAGAACATGCAGATCGTTAAAGCATGTTGAATGTGAGCCTCCACCAAATATAAGCAGATAACGATCTGCATGTACTGCAGCAGCATGATCTGACCTTGGAGAAGGTGACACCCCCCTACAGAATGAGATTGAGGTAGAAGGAAGTATTGATGAAGTATTCAAGAAACCAGTACTATTACAAATAAACTCCTATTGGACGAACCACAAATATATAGGATTGACAAATTTAAGAAAAATTATTCGTATAAGTAGTAAACAGCATTGCAAATATTCAGCAAAACAGCAAACAAGAGATCCAAATAATATGTTGAAGTTACAGTAGCACAAATCATACACTGTGTCCATTTCATCCCAGGTCATCGTCTCGAAGTCCAGAATGTGCAGGTCATTCAAAAGGGATCTTTTCGCATCCTGGCCACCAAATACGACTAGAGTTGCTCCAACAACTGTCACTGATTGCCCTCCACGAGAGACCTTCAAAACATGGGAAACATGAGAATAATCTCGATAAGAACAATAGATGCGAATCATACTCACGCCTTCCCAGGGATATGGGCTTGGACTCTTGGACAGCTTGAGCACATGATTGGGGTTTAGGATACATACGAAAATTATGCAGTCATTTAGTTAGTTCTGTACAGTATTTGCTAATAAAACCTAACAAATAGCACTCTACAAAGATTAATATAGTTTAAAGTGGACAATTGAGACATTTTAGTAAAGTGGAGTAATTAATCTGTACTGCAAACAAGCCAACTATATGAGGAAGAAAAAAATGGAAACGCGGTCTATTTTAATGGAAATGTAGGGAGCACTAAACACGTTCAACGTCATATATACAATTAGATATTAGGATTTCATACTTTTATAACAGATGGAAATGGCAAATATGTGTGATTTGGAAACAAATGTCATAATAAAACATTTGAACGAAAAAGCTATTATTTCATGTTAAGGTATGAAATTTACAAGTTGATTTTGATATAATAACGTCAACAGAATTGAGAGAGGTTTGGTCTTTAATACAAGAGACACTGTGCCTTTCGAAGTACTCCGTACAGTATTCACTTTGTGGAATCTTTACAGGTTAAAGAAGATGAAAACTGCATATTTCTAATATTTCATGTTATGAGAATATAACTTGAAAAAATAAGCACATGAATCCCAAAGCATCATTGGGAAACTGAAAGATGAACATGATGTGCTGAAAAAATTTACCGGAGATGTTCCATAAGTCTTTAAGGTTGACCATGTACATGTTTGTAGATCAAAAACCTTCACTGTCATCAAGGAAAGTAGATTAAAATAAGTCGACTATGACTTGAGAATGCGATCCAACAGAAACACTAAAATGGAACATGTATATTTTCAACTAGGATAATTTTTTTATTTTGGAGCAAATTCATAAAAAACAACTTTTTACCTAGATACACCCTCCGTCCCAGACTCAACTTCCCGTTGGTTCGGGCACGAGTTTTAATAGAAGAATAGATAAAGTAGGAGATATGAGAATAAAGTAAGAAAAGGAGTGAATGAAGTAGGATAGTATTACTATAATGATAGTGGGGTATAAATCTTCCAAAAATAAGAATGGGAAGTTGTTTGGGACGAACTGAAAAGAAAAGTGGGAAGTTGAGTTCGGGACGGAGGGAGTATTAGGAGATGCCAGTCTTCTAATTTCACATTAGTGTAAATTAAGGAATGCACCTAACACTAGTGTGGACCTGGAAGGGTATAAACTGTGGAAGAGAGACCATAAAAACCACTGATAGTTTATAAGAATTTTCGTATTTCGTACCTTTTCTTTTGGAAATAATGTCTGATGAAAAAGAAAAAGCCTCTCAAAAGAAAGAGGTCATAAAATATCAACTCTTCTGTACAAAATCTTTTGCAGGAATTACCCATTAGAAAATCAGATGATGGTTTTACCTTCATTATAATATATATAGAGATGACAGATCTAACCTTGTAAGGATTCAGAAGGGTCCTTCGTATGTCCAGCCACTGAAAGAAGCTTATTTCCTTCCCAAGGTATCTAGTACCATGTAAGAAGTTCAATTATACAGTTTAGAAGAGAGCAAACCATGAACTTTTGGTCGTTTTATTAGTTAACATGACAAAGCGGCTATATTTCACAAAAGAGTTTTTAATTTGAATACTAGTAGTATTATTCACACTCACCAAGGTATGGCCAGCACAGTGACTTGTCATTCCATCCTCGCCAACTTGAACTTCAACTTTGGACCAAATCCAGCTTCTCATACTCAGAACCTTATCCCCGTGAAAAAGGAAGTGAGTAAAATTTTGTCTACATATAACTCACCAGCAACAGGGCAGGGGAAAAAAAAAAGAAGCTCCAAAAGACATTGATATCTAGTTACAACAATCCAAATACAATAAGAAAGAATCCATGACAGTAGTTACTAGTGGAGATCAAGCAATGTCCAAATAACTCCTAAGAAACATTAAAAACCTTTCTAGTACTCCTTCCATTTCTTTTAAAGGTTTACAATTGTGTAACTGGTAATTTTTAAGGAAAGTGAGTAAAAAATTGGTTTATATTAAAGTTGAAAGTAGATTGTAAAAGGCAAGATAGAGAATGGATGAAGTATGAAAGAGAGTAATTAAAAAATTAATAACTGGAGACGCTTAGTTGGTAAGACGCTTCCCCTCCAACCTATAGGTCAGGGGTTCGAGTCACCTTTGTCGTTTCAAAAAAATAAAAATAAATAATAACTCAACATAGTGGGTTTCCATTTAAGGAAATGTAAACCTTTTAAAGAAACGTCGAAATTGAAAATTGTAAGCCTTTTAAGGGAACGGTGGGAGGACTCGATATGTTTCATGTAGGAAAATTCAAGTGAGACCGATCAGGATATGCAGAACACTGTTGTGTAAATTGGCATGCTCTGTAAGTTATAATGTCAAAAGCATGGGTGCATGTTACTTGCACAAAACCAAGAAGCTAAGATCAAGTACCTGAAGATCATTTAGGTAACGACCATTGTGGTTTCCACCGAATACGTACATCTTATCATTGATAACTGCTGCTCCATGCTGTGCATGAAATGAGATCGAGTTTAATGATGAAAATAAATGAACCTGGATGTGTATAACATGAAAGATTAATGCCAATACCTCGTATCGAGCTTTTGGAGGTGTGCCAGATACTGGAGGTGCAACCCACTGGTCATATACACTGACTGCAGTAACGCCTTCAGATACAACATCTTTATCCTGACTCTCTAAAACAATTCCATTTTCCTTGGGAATAGTTTTAGTCTCAGGCGAGATACTTCCATTTTCAGGGACATTCTCTGTTTTCACCTGATGCTGAAAGCAAGGACAAAGACATGAATAAGGGAACAGTCAAGATTTAATATGCCGACTCGTACAATTCAACGAAAGATGGCTGAATATTTTATTCATGCAGTTTTAGTGAATCAATAGTTTGTCTTTTCCACCATGCGGTTTTTCAAGCCAGCATAAGAGTGTCGAAAAGAATATTGCAGAGCATATATTCACACAATGCATACAACGTCACTATCCAGAATTCAACATCATAAACAGAGAGTTATTAGATATAATAAGCCTTAAAAGATTTCCTACTCTTATAAATATATTTGATTGAGAAAACAATCTCTTAACATAACTATTTGCATCATTACATCAGTGGAAGAACTGACTAGCATCACGTGACAGGCTGCCATTTGTAGTTATAATTCCTCAATATATTTGACACCCACCAGTAGGCAGGAGATGACAAACATGATATCATCATACATGACATTCATCGTTTTTCGTTTTGTGCAAATGCTCACAAGTGAAGTTGGTGCACACAGCCAATTTTCGCCTTCTCTAGGATCGTCTATGTTTGCAATGTGAATGAAAGTGCGAAATTGCATTATGAATTGACCATCACCAAACATACTTTTATAAATCCACATACTTGCTGGAACTAGGAGGCACAGAAAAAGGCTGTATTTTTAAGTGTGTATCCTGTATGGGCCCTCTAGACCATCAATTCATATGTCTAAATAAATAGTCACACGAACACTGATTTATTGTGTATTTGCAACAATATTGCATGACATCACAGGGATGACAAAGTCAAGATCCTAGACTAAAAGTAACAAATACTTGAATAACGGGTGCTACAATCAAGGAGAAATATAATTACTATATAAATAGTGAAGCAGTGTGGAGCGGACTGTGAGGCTAAATATGTCTTGTGTGTGCATCTGTATTCTGGACTTTACACAACAAGTTAAAAGGTTGCTAATTAGATATTGCATGTGATCAAACCAAATAACATAAGCCATTGAATACAATATCGCAATCCAGGAATTCAGAATGAATTGAGATAGAGAGGTTGCAGTTTATTGCTTAATTCCCAAACTCACATTTATCTCTACATCTACAGCAGGCTCTGCTACGAAGTTTGAAACTCTTGAGTACCAGCCTGGATCGTCTTCCTGTTAATCCATGCAGCTACAGTATGTAAATATTCAAAATATGTTGCATGGTCATGTTTATAGCAATTTATCTTTCTACTGACCTCTAACATTTTAACAAACAGGCGCATTGCCTCCGTCGAAGCCATGTTTCCAAGTCCATTCCAACTTCAAAGCATAATGTAATAGCAATGTTAGTACTTATCTGTAGACCACCGGGGGTGGAAACAAAAACACATTATGCCTCAATCATATCACATGTCATCACATATTATCAGGGTAAAGAATCCAACACAATAAGCTTGAGAGTTGTCATATATTGCAACAAAATTATCAAAAGAAAAAAGTCTGGGATCGAGGGCACAGTCGAAACTGGGTAATAGGTGCTGCTCTAGATATTGGCATCACTACAAACTCGGGTGCAGGTTATCCATGAAAGGATTACTAAAGACCTTAACTCCCTAGATATTGGTATCACCTTCAAGGATGTTGCGATCGGGTTCCGAGCATAGAAAGCTGCCTTAACTCCCTAACATCTTACTCCAGAACTCAAGAAAAAATCAAAAAAGTGGAGATCTAGCTATGCTATCCATAACTCCTAGTCAGAACATCTTTTACTCTTTAGCTAGCAGAATGACAAAAACTTAAGCGTCAGGCTTGAGGAAGCAATCCTGATTAGCATGTGGTTGTTGTACTTCTGCAGTCCCCCACCCCACTAATATCATGTTTAGGTTACGACAGGCTGACTTCTAAGAGTCTTGTTTGAGATTTTAAAAATAGCATCCGCTTAAATAAACTTAGTGTAACAAGCAGAACCTCATAGCATCAAAAAACCAAACCAGAAATACAAATGCACAGTAAAAACACAGAGCTTTCACAGCTCGCAACCTGAGATCTCCAAAAGGTAGCTAATCTTAAGTGGAACACTGCATTTGATATCGAATGATTGGATCAGCAATAACAACATGAATTTTAAACACACCAAAAAGAAAATAGAACAACCCCCATGGGAAGTATATCATTAGCATGTTCTTACCAACTGCCTCTCAAAATGATCGCCATATTCTTGTTAGTAAAGGAGAATTTGAGAGATGACTAGGTGGTTTGAGATAATTTTTCAACTTATTCCCCTGTAGGTAGTTGCAAGAAGTTTGTACCTATTAGCATTACTTTAAATGCACCGCTCATCAGCAACCTTTTGACATCACACAAGTAGTTTCTGCCTTCTGGTTGACAAATTCTTTGGGAAACAATTTGAGGTGTTAGGGCATTCTTTATAGGAATTGAAAACATTTCCCCACATACCTGTTCTAGTCACTCCTTAAACTATATTTGAGGTTACTACTTTTTTAGTCCAAAGTCCGGGAACCTCTTTTTCAAATAATGTAATAAAGACAGGGGGTAAAGATTAGTGTTCTGGGCCTACAACAGTGATAGAAGCTGCTAAAATGATTTGGGGCTTCCTTAGCTTTCCGCAGTAGAATAAGCAAGTGTATAAATTTTGGTGGGCCGGGTCCAATATAAGAGACCTGAGGTTTGATTTTTTTTTTGTAAATTGCTATCTTATCTCAAATACAGAGCTAGTATGTAGTTCAGACTCCTATAAAGGCTGCTCTAATGGAGACACTGACAAAAGGTTTACCAGATAAAACAGATAGAAAGCTTATATTAAATAGTGTGGTTCGAAAATAAAATTTTGTGAAGGAGCATAATAAAGCAATTTTAAAATATTGGGGGTTGGATGTCACGTGTTCATCAACAGCGCAAAGCCATAAAACGTGGGTTTACATAGCCAGCCGTTGAATACCATAAGTATGATATCATCTGTACAGAAGACATGAGTCACTGGGCAATTCTTTGTATTTGTGATTGTATTGTCTGCATTTCCTATCCAAAATAGCTCAGGCATAAATTCTAATCATACATTAACAAGATATGGAAGAAACAAACATATAATTAGAAATAAGTCGAGCTATGGTTGCAATATAAGAATCTATATGTACTCAACACAAAATATAATGTCACCCATTTATGTTATCTCCCAATTTTGGGTGGCATAACCGTGAATTTAGTTGTAAATCAGGAATTTCATTATGCCTTCTCTCCTTCTCCTCTTTGAATAAACCATGCATTCATAACAAGAAAACAGAAAATTCAAGCACTGCAAACCTCATCCATTTGCTTTGCTCACTCGGACTCCAACCTCTTGGCTTAGGAATGTTGCAAGGTCCTACGATTGCCTGATAATCAACAATTATACTATTAGACAACAATCAAAGGGGTGGCAGGGTAGACACATTTACAACTTACATGATGGCAAGGTAAAACTCTAAAGTAATCCCAGTGATAGACGAAATATAACTTGACCTTCTCAGTCCTTAAAAAATTCTAATGCTAGCAAGTGCTCTTTTGGCCAGAATCTAACCACTCAAAATGGGGTCCATATTTCAAATTTTGGAAAATACATATTACTCAAATATTTGTTCAGCGAGGATCAGAGGAAACTATCCCGGGTCACATGATTGATGATTCAACATTGGGTAAATACACTGCCTCTCTAGTCTCCAGGATTATTGCAAACACAAAATGAGCTTCAAAGCACAATATGATATAGCCTGTTGATCTAATAGAGTAATAGTCAGCATGAGAATTAAGATCGGGTCAATCTTACAACACAGTGATAGATCCAAGGCATCCAAGCAGCATTAAAATTTGCAAGAAAGGATGAAGGTGTAACTTCCTTTACCTTGCTAACTAAAAACAAAATGTTACTTCATTTCAAGTCAAATTAGTTTATGAGTAACCATTCCATACTCTACTATTTGCTTGAGGAAAAATAAAAAAGAACCATTCTAACACAAGTCATTTTACTTCGTACTCAGTCAATAGTAGACATGGCAGGATCCTATTTTCTACGCCTCAGTTTTCGAATCAGAAAGGCAATATTCAACAAGAGCATTCAACTAGGAAAACAACACTAAGCTTTAACCATCACACTGCGTCGATTAACTCATACTAGCAAGCTACAATTCAGTATAAAAATCTGAAAATATACTATCCAAGGTAAATGTAACTCAAGCATCAGGATATGACCAATATCTATACGTGTGACTTTTAACTCTTAATAACCAATTGCACATACATCAGTGATCAAACAAAGGATTAGTTAGAAAACTCAGCAATGTAGGCATGATCTAAACGGCTAGCCACCAGATCAAATTACCAAACAGTAAAGTGCAAATCATAAAATGAACATAACAAAACAATGGCGATTCCAAATCAATCACAATTACGAATCAATCATCCGTAAAAGTCCACGATCTCAGCTGAAAATGAAAATGATCGGATGGAATTGTCCGATTTCACTCTATACAGACAAAAAAATAGTGATGAGGCGATGTAGAACCTGCTGGTAGAGAGCGTAGAGGAGCAAAGCGGTGTCGTTTGAGTACTTGGAAGCAATGCCTTTTGCGGCGGTCGTAGGTCCACCGAATCCAGCATACGCCGCTGCCGCATAGAATCTCTCCGGGTAGGCGAGACCTGCGGTCACCCTCGCCACTGCCGACATTTGGAGCTTTGTCGATGGAGAAAAATCTCAGATCGGTAATGGATGAAGAAATCGAGCGTTTATTAATGGAAATTGGACAAGTCTATTCCAATTAAATGTTCTGGCCTAATTTATATACTCTGTAGCTCGATTCGTATACAGTACGTGATTTTGGTTGATAATTGTACTATTTACTGTTGAGTGTTGAGCATGTAACTGATCTGATGTGCCTCTACTCTTCGTAATGCAGTGTTTCACATTTATCTACACCAGGTAGTTAAATTCACCGCTTGGACTATATGATGCTCATGTGTTTTTAATCTCAATATTCATAACCATTTTAACCCACGGTAAAAATAGCAAATCTACTAGACAGTTCGTAGATAATTTATCTAAACATGGATATGTATTGTAATAAAAAATTGAAATCTATTAATGTAATTAATCAAAAATACATGTATTCTCATTTATCAACAATTTATATCACTAACATCATAAATGTTTTAATTCATATATCGTCTCTATTTAAATTATCTTGATATAACGATAAAAATTGCAATCTCTCGCTGATGAACCAAACAAAAAAATCACCTTGTTTCCATTTGGCCCTTTTACTACAATAATGGCCAATGGCTCAATGTGTTAACATATGTTTGAATAGTATGAGGAGAAGAAAAAAAATCATTAGACTTACTACATATTGATTACAAGAAAATAAAAATGGAATGAACAAGTTCAAATTGAATTATGGACGAGATAATGGTGACCACTCCCCAAGTTGCCCGCCTTGAAAACGGTAGTCCTTATTTGGACAATCAGCTCCCATGGGACTACGCCCGATCATAACAATTGAGATGAAGGTCGGATTGAAACTTGGACGAACAACAACACAACCACTTCCACTTAAGTTGAATGTGCCCGTGTTAATAAGCTTTGGCCTTCCTTGGACACCAGTCTAACCTCACCAACTAGGACGAACAAGTTACGATTGAATTTTGTACGAGCCGACGGTTTACCACTTCATAAGTTGATTTTTGTCCGCATTAGTAAACTTCGTACCTTCCTCGACATCAACTCCCAGTGTACAACGGTTGGGATATATGAACAAGTTTTGATTGAATCTTAAAGAAGACAACAATGTGACCAATTCCCATCGAGTTTCAACCACCTTAATAAACTTCGGGCCTTATGCGGTCAATCAGCTCACATTGTACAACGCACAATCTCATCGATTGGGATTGACAAGTTCGGATTGAATCCTGAATAAGACATTCGTGTGATCAATTTCCTTATTGGACAGACAACTCACAGAGTACAACGCCCAGTCTCAACGACT
Source organism: Plantago elongata (assembly GCA_036897095.1). NCBI lineage: Eukaryota > Viridiplantae > Streptophyta > Magnoliopsida > Lamiales > Plantaginaceae > Plantago > Plantago elongata. Next base: position 14,275 of record JAYMSP010001826.1, on the reverse strand, counting down.
ACGATCGACAACTTTGTATTGGATCATGGACGATCAGTGTGACCACTTTCCCTAAAGTGAAGCTATGCAGTAAGAAGATAAATACACAATCCATCAATGACTTAGTGTCGTGTTTATTCACACACATTTTGATTGGGTTTGAATTCAATTAGTCTTGCTTTCTCCTCCCGCGTATGTAACTTTTATATCAATGCCACAGTTGCGAACATTACCATTTTTCCCATCCATTATTTTTTTCAATGTGAGGCAACTACAAATATCAAGTCTCGATTGACACACTTTAATTAAGCTAATTTTATTATTCACACATGTAATTGGTTACCTCCCCTATCTCATACAGTTAGGAAGCTTGTGTATTCCACGTTCCCACTTCACAAGAAGCTAAATAACACACGAGGTCGAGCAGTTAAACTTAAACGAATGATTACTCAAATGTAACCACTTAACACTTTATAAAACATACTCGCAACGTCCACACGTGATTGCCTACAACCAATTATCCAAACGACCCACACAAAGTATATGGTTGGTCCAAAATAAGGTGTGATGTGCATGACACGTAATATTATTCATAAAAGTAATATATGTACCTTATCATTTGTATTTTAGCGTGTTTGTCACGTAACAATTCATTATGAGTGATAATTGGTAAGTTTTCCGGTGGGCGGGAAATAACAATTTGTTGGTTTGTGGGCCATCATTTCACCCAATCACAATACATGAGTAGGAGACTGATTGAGATATTATTTGAATGTCCTTGTCCCAATTGAAATTCGATGTTTTATGTACAAAAAGTTCAATTTAAGTGGGGAGTTTGCCGCTCTATCGGTATGTCAAACAAGCCCTAGATGTATGTTCCCATAAGGTTCGGGTCTTGGGCCACATGAGACGTTACATTTGCAGTTTATACCAAATTTTATTACTTATGAAAAAGAAAAGAAGAAAAGATCAAAGATAATACATACTATGAGAAAAGGTTGTGATGGGATGAGAGTGGCACTATTTTATGGAAAATAAAACAAGTGTATTCCTCAAATAATCGAGGAAGTACTTAAAAGTTCAAATATGGGGTTTTTACAAATACATATTAATCTATATCACTTTTTATAAATTTATTTGGCAAACAAATTTTCCATCAAGTTACTACATTCAATAACAAATTGGTATATAATAAAATGTACTTACAATGTAAACTAAAAGTGACATATGAAGGGGACCACAAATCTTAGTATTTGATAAAATTCTTCATACTTTATTTTTTTAAATTTTAATCTTGTCCACTTTAAAATGTATATAACTTGAAAAATAAAATAAAAGGTAAATAAAAATTACCTACGACGTTATTTTTACGAGATATATAAATAAAGATCAATCTTAACTATATTTGAATTATTTTCCTGAGATTTATAAAAATCACTAATAACTTTATTTTAACCTTAATAAATTGTAAAATGAGGTCTAAAAATACAATTTTATTTATTTTTTACTTTTAAACACTCTTGTAATATCGTATATATCTTATTCAAAAAAATAATATCACATATATATATAAAATAAAAGTAATAATAATTTTCACGACAGCGCGATGACGCGTCATGTCGAGATGCAAATAGTGGTCGGGGCATGGGCATTATTACGGGGCACCTAGTCCAAGTATTAGTCTCGGACACTAGGCACGGGCATTGTTGTCATATGAAGTTGTCGGGAAGTAGAGAGTCTAGTATATATCGGTTCGGGGCATTAGGTTGGGGACACATGCACTGGGTAGGTGCATTGGTCACGGGCATTTTCTTTATATAGTTGTCGGGTAAGTAGAGAGTCTATGTATACACATGTTTGATACATTGGGTCGGGGCAGTGGGCATTGTACATTGGGCAGGGGCATTGTACACTGGGCAGGGGCATTGGACACGCACATTTCTTCATATAATTAAATGATTATTTACATACTCGAGATCTTATAATAATGTTTAAAAGTTGAAATTAATTAAATTACATCCGTACAATTCGTTTACAATTTCATAAGGTTCAAATAAAGTCGTTAGTGATTTTCATATATATTCGGAAAATAATTCAAACATGATCAAAAGTGGTCTATACTTATAGATCTCAAATAAATAAAGCCGTTAGTAATTTTTATTTATTTATTTATATTTTTTCTTCTCAAGTTATGAACTTTTTAAAGTGGACAAAATAAAATTTTATATAGATTAATTTGAGTATTTACGAGATCATCAATTCACAAGAAATCAAGGGAGATGATCATTCAAAAAAGACAAAGAGGTACTATTACATCCATTCACACTTAAAATGTAATGATATGTTGCAACAATTTTTGCTCAAAGAAATGGGTGCATAATGTATCATTTTACAGCTCCCCGTTCAAAAATACCTTATCGAAAAAAAGAGGAATATAAAATATGTGGAGAAAGTGAAAATACTTGACGAATAGGAATTCGAAAGTCATACACAAATAATATCTCAATTTATATATGTTTGTAGATATTAATACCTGTAATTACATAATTTCTGACTCATGGTTACTAAATGTATAAACTTTTTTATAATTTTTCATTTCTTTCATTATTTTGACACCTTTTATTTTGTGAATATTGTGAAAATTTATTTTTATTTCAAGAAATTAAATAGTTTGAACTTTGTTTATTTGCATATAATTACATTACAAGACTTTTGTGAAATAGGGACGGGTTACACACTTCTTGATCGGTAAATTCAAGATGAATTATCAATTCTTTCAAAATATGTATCTGATCAGTCACTAATTTATTTAGGGAGGAATTTTATCATCATTATATAATGGTGTTCTTTTTTTTTATGTAAAAATACAATGGATTATGGAGAACACTTGGAGACGGATTTGATCATCACTAATCAGAGGCGGATTAACGAATAAAATAGATTTTCTAACAAAATAAGTACAGTACTAAAAAGTTAATGAAGATTTCCGAAGAAAAATAAGGGATGCGGGATAACTAATCAGGATTCAGGACGATCTCTATTTTCCCCACTAAACGAAACTGTATCACACTCTTCACTAACCCAACCTCCTTTTCTTTTCTAGGGTTTTCCTTCATCCTTTTCTTCTCAAATTCGCTTTATCTTCCTCTTTTCTGCATTTCATATACCCATTTTGTCTGTTCACGGTGTAATGATCCCTTATTTAACCCATTTTTGCTGAAATCTCACTGTTAGCGTTAGAATTTGATTATGGCATCGCACCAGGAAAACGACACCGTAGCAGCTGACGGAGCTGCAGCTTTGACTCCAGGTGGCGATGGTAATGAAGGTGTTAGGGTTTCGTTTCCAGAAACAGTTAGATCAGATTCCGAGGCAATGGTTGTTGATTCATCTGTTGTTTCTAAGGTTGATGGAGAGGTGAATTTAGCCAGTTCGTCTAGTAATAGGAAAAAGAGCAAGGCTAGGAGCAACGGCAATAAGTCTCAGGTTAAGAAGTCGAAAAAGATAATAGAGGAGAATTATGATTCGGTTTTATCTGAATTTGACAATTATGCTGCGGAGACGGGGAAGGGTGAGAACGATGGTGTGAGCGTTGGGTATGGGTATGAGGTTGGGGATATGGTTTGGGGGAAAGTGAAATCGCATCCGTGGTGGCCAGGTCATATATACAGTGAGGAGTTTGCTTCTACCTCTGTTAGGAGAAGCAAACGAGACGGACATGTTTTGGTGGCGTTTTTCGGAGATAGTAGTTACGGGTGGTTTGATCCTGCAGAACTGATTCCGTTTGAGGAGAACTTCGAGGAGAAGTCGAGGCAAACTGCTTCACGGGGATTTGCACATGCAGTGGATGAAGCAGTTGATGAGTTGTCCAGGAGGAGGAGTGTGGGACTGGTCTGCCGATGTAGGGATAAGTTCAATTTCTGGCCTGCTGCTGTTGAAGGTCATTTGGTCGTCAATGTCGGGGACTATGAACCAGGGTCCTACTCTTTGAGCCGGATAAGAGAAGCACGGGAAAGTTTTCAGCCTAGGGAGATGTTATCATTTATCCAGCAATTGGCTCTGGCGCCGATGTTAGACTATCATGCGTCCATCGAGTTTATGAAGAATAAGGCAACTGTTCTGGCATGTAGGAAGGCGTTATATGAGGAGTTCGATGATACATATGCCCAAGCTTTCGGAAGTGCACCAGTGCGCCCTCCTCGCCCCACGGCACCTGCCACTGTGGATCCAGCTAAGGGTATTGGCATTTACTTTTTTTTTTTTAATTTATAATTTCTTATTGCATATGAATAGCTTTGTGAATTATCTCACTTGCTCCTCCAATGTGAGTTATTCTGTCAAGCTTGCTGTTATTCTATAGCTAATTTGTAACATGAGAATGTCAGTTTCTTGTATGCTGTCTGGGAGGAAATTCATTAAATTTGAAACACCAAAACACTATTTCGATTCAAGGATACCTTATGTTTGAAAAAGCTGGTGCAAGGATAACTAGGCTAGATGTCTGCTACACAAGAGGGGTACTGTATTGATTCCATCAGAATTCAGGAATTAACAAACAGTTAGGCTGGATGCTGCTAAATGACATATCGATCTTGAGGGAAGCAACCTTCTGAATGGGGTTTATCTTCCCGCTGTCTGATGAAATTCTCTTAATACAGTATTGCCATCACCATGACCCTCAAGCACTAGGTTGCTTAAATTTGAATGAGGCTTTAATTATTTTCTGTCCTTGAGTTGGCTAATCATTATATAGTGCGAAGTTGGTATTCCCTGAAGGGAACTTTAATTTACCGTCTACATACATCATCAAGGTTGTCATATTGTGCATGCTGCATGACCTTCCCTCGAATCACTGTAGGATTAATCTATCACAAATATGCTACCCTGTCTTTCATATGGTTTGCTCAGTTTATAATATTGTCTCTCTGCTGTCAGTTCATAATGTCTCGTGCAGTTTCACCGCTAGAACTTGTACAACTTTTATCCAAGTTGTAAATGGTGTTGTAATTTACTTTACACAAACGCTTAACAAAAAAGTTTTCATATGCTTTGTTCTTCTCCCAAGTTGCATTTTTGTCAATCAAACTCATGTTTCCTTCAATATGCCTGTTCCTTCAACATATCTGAACACTTCCTTCATTTTTATATTATTGATGCAGCTCCTTTGAGTGGAAAACTGGTGATAGCTGAAGCTCTTGGCAAGGGTAAATTCCCAGTAAAATCTACAAAAACAAAGGAGCAACTAGAGAAAGACAAATATCTATTTAAACGGAGAGACGAAGCTTCTCATGTGAAGTCCAAGAAAGCTTCGGGTTCCGCCAACCATTCTATATTGATTGATGAGTCAGGCTCGTGCGGCAGAGCTGCAGTCACTGGGAATGAGCAGCAAATGACTGGTCCACATCCACCTATTGTTAGTGAAACTAGCTCTTATGTTTCTGGGAGGCTTGTTGAAGGTGGAACAAAGAAAGCCAAGGCCAAGCGTCCAGCCGGGGAGCTAAGCTCGGAGGACGTAAGCTTAACCGAGAAGAAGAAAAAGAAGCCGAAGAAAGAAATGAGGAATGATATCAGCATAGACCTTGTGCAGGCACCTGTTTTGGACAGTTCAAGTGCAAAACTAGAGGATTCAGGTGAGCAAGAAAAAGTAGAGCCTTCTGGTAAGCAACTCCCGGTTTCACCTCTCGATGATGATACGCCTGTTTATCCGATGGCTATTGTGGATACGGCTCTTCCATCTCCAATTGAAGCACATCAAGAAGTTAAGGGCGGACAAATTGATATTCCGAGCCTGCTGAGAGACCTTAGGAGTCTTGCCCTTAATCCGTTCTATGCAGAACATAGGGGCTGTGCAGCTATTACACGGCAGGTTTTCTGGAAATACCGATCCCTGGTCTACAAAAAGAGCTTAATTATAATGCCTCCAGCTGAGAATGAGGCTAATGAAGCTAATAAGTTGTCCGTTACTACCACTGATAGAACTTCTGAAAAATCAGCAGTGAAGCCTGCAAGACCTCTTGGTAGGCCAGATGATCCGACCAGAGGGGGAAGGAAACGTGGTCCATTGGATCGCAATGAAGAGATCAAGAAAAAGAAGAAAGTCGGTGATGATGAAGTGAAGACCAAAAAACAGGTTCGTCTTGACTCGGTTGATATTGCAAAAAAGAAGAAGCCAAAGGAACAAGAAGATCTAAGGCTGAAAAAGAAAGCAATTGACTTGGAAGACGCAAAGAAAAGGAAGATGGATGACTTGAAAGTATCTACAGCTGAAAAGAAAAATGCTCTTCCAAAGGCTTTAAAGCTGGAATCAAGCAAGAGCGTGGAAAAGGTACCAAATCCGACCATGATTATAATGAGGTTCCCATCTAATGCCGGGCTCCCGTCTGGAGCCGAGCTGAGGGCAAAATTTGCACGTTTTGGTCCACTGGACCTTTCTGCCACAAGAGTTTTCTGGAAATCATACCAGTGCCGCCTTGTGTATCATTACAAGGCCCATGCTGAAGCTGCTTTGAAGTTTTGCCACGGAAGTAGTAATTTGTTTGGAAGCTCGAATGTGAAATGTCATATTAGGGAACTGGCAGCTGAGGCGGCAGAATTAGAACCAGTTAAAGTTCCAAAGGAGGACACATCAATTGGTGCTTCACAGCCTGGGGTAAGAGTTGGTCAATCCCAGCAGCCCCAACCACAGCTCAAATCATGCCTGAAGAAGCCTGCTGGAGATGATAGCGGGATTGCAAATGGCCGTGGGGGGTCTCGTGTGAAGTTTGCATTGGGTGCAGAAGAGAGCAGCAGTAAAATTGAACCAGTTCCAGAAGGCGGTTCGGGTTCATCTTCAATCAAAGATTCTGTTAGCAAGAATCTACCAAGCTCCATTTCTCCCCAGCCTAATAGTGCTATCTCACCTCTTGTGCAGTTATCTCACCTTCCAGGAAACGATCAACAGCATAGAGCTTTTGATTCCCCACCAGTTCCTCAAATACCTGTTGCACCACAGATTCCAAATGATATTTCACAGCAGATGTTGAATCTTTTATCAAAATGTAGTCATGTGGTAGATAATGTTAGGGGGGTTTTGGGTTACATGCCATACCACCCTCTTTAAAATATTGTTGGAAGCAAGTGTCAAGAATGGATAAGAAATGCAAAAAAGAAAACCGTCCTGGGAAAAGTAAGTGCATGTTTTTGTGCAGAAGCAAACTGGAGAAGAGCTCCTAGATGCAGAATAATGCTGGTCGTTGACATGAAAAAACAGATAGCCATATTATTATGGCTAAGTGTAACTTTGGCTGTAATATCTGTAGTGGTTTAGTGAAGAGTATGTCCAGTTTATTCATTCAGTCTTGCTGTTGCAACATTGGTTTTTTGTCCTTTGTCTTTTTGGTTTCTTACAGCTGAAAATCTTAGTTAATTTCCCCAGCTTGGTAATGGTGATACCTGGCAACCATATCTATTTGATGACAATCTTGTGATGTTCTCAAAGCTGTATGATAAAAATCTTTGGGTATTTTTGATCCTTGAATTATTAATGCCACAAATATGATGCAGTTATTCCACAAACAATGGAAGTATTTTCCTTTGGCAACACTTATCTGTCGTGCTAATTGATATCCATAACTAAATGTTCTCGATTAAGCAAGATTGTCTTGAAGTATGTGGGGGCAGAAAGGATAATTGCATTATGGTAAAATATAGTTCAAGTATTATGCTATTGTGCATCAGTGGCGAGGAATTCTGGTGTGTTTTTGTCACTGCTTTATTATGTGTTTGCATTGTTAGTAGTGTAAATTTTCTTTTCTTTCTTGTTTTCTTACTGGGTGCTTGCATAACAATATATTACCTCAAGTGGGAAGAGTTGTTGCACAGGTCTCTATAACCTATATATATGACTGGTGACAAAGTTGAGTGGAAAGTGTTATACATCCATCTCTGGGCCTTTTGAGCTCTGAGTAGACATGACTGTTGAGTTTCTTTTTTTCCATCTTTTTCTCCCGTCTACTGTGGGATAGGATTCTTAATATCTTAATATGAGAAGTTGGACTTGGTGCAAAGTTTAAATTGAAGCTGGCGCTGGTTGTTGAACATATGTGTCCTCTGTTCCTTGCTGGAGGCTGGAATAGAGAATAATGATGTCGGCTCGAATTAATAATTCCATGATAGCCATGACGTGGCTATGATTTTCTCAATTACCAACTGATGATATGTCCAATAGTTCAATGCTTTTTCTATGTTATGTGGTATTACTTGCTTTTCTCGTGCTACTATTCAATATTTGAACAGACAAATGGCCATTCTGGTATTTTGTGGCAACTATTGTCATGACACATCCTTTTAAGTTTATCTCTAATTATTTATTTTTGTTTATTTACTATCAGTTGTTAGAATATAGGTCAATTATATTTGCATGATTGATTCATGCAAGACAATTGTAAAGAGAGAAATAGACGAGGCCTCTTTACGGTCTCAATTTCTCATGGAGTCTTTTCTGCAAGGAAAAAAAAAATCCATGACAAAAATGTTGTTATATTGTCTAGGCCACCGGTATAATGGATTCTTGGAAGCATTGGAGATTTTGTTCTATCTTGGAGAACATTAAGAAAGTTTACGAATTGCTGGCATCTGACGTTCTGAGGTTTTTATGTCATTGCTACTAAGAATGTTTATCTTTGAACTTGAAATTCTGCATTCAAATTTGAGAATATCGTTTTCACAAGGGTCTCGTGTTCTCTGTGGACAGTATGACTGTGAAGTCTGATCTGCACACTTATACATGGTCGTTCTCTTTGGCTGAAGGAAAGCCTTGAGTGTATATTTAATTGTGTATTGGTGCAAAACTCCTGATAAATGCTATGGAATTATTCTTTTATTCCCCAAGCTCGTCGTCATTTTTCTCCTGCTTGTGGGATCTAATGTCACCAATGTAATAGCTTTCTCGTTTAACATTGTCTGTTATCAAAGTACAATGTTGTGTTTATTGTGCATTGAAAATATATTGAAACAGCTTGATGTGTTCTACGTCTGTGATTACTACTAGCAAGATTGTTCACGAGTTTTATATCCTCTGTAGGTTTCTCAAGAGGGGCTATGGGAACAACTCAAGTCATGGGCAGTATGCATAGAGATCTCTTACAAATGACCATCTTGTCTGGAATTGAAGACCATTATCTGGGATAGACCACAATGGATGTTTTCTTTTGGTACCTGTCAATTTGAGGTACGGAGATACTGATGCTTCAGGCGAGATTACATTGATCTGTTTGTTACAATGATTATTTCTGTCATATTTTGCTAATCATATGAACGATAATGATTTCCATGCTATACACTCCCAAGCTGTTTTACTTTTTAGAAGATCAATGCTATTATTTGCAGTATGATGCTAATGGTTGCTCACTTGTTTTAATCCCAGAGTTTATACCAGATACTGAAAGACTCCCTCCACACCACTGTAAATTATGCTCTATATTTACTGTTAACTGTGTCTTAAAAGAAACATTATAATCATAAGAACTTATAGAAACTTTTTGTTAGTGTGAATGCATGATATGAATGAATAAAGTACTGTATTCGAATTGTTTGTGCCTTAATAGTGTCAGTTTTATTATGAGTATTATTTGAAAGTTTATGTGAATAGTAAATAAGGTAAGTAAGTGTTATTTATAGTGGTGCTGAGGGCGTAGTTGAGATGCCAGTGTAGAGGTGTCGCCTAGGCTTTCTACCTTGAGACTAGAATTAGCTGCATCTGGTTCATCTGCGATTGATACTAGTTTACTATGATGCTGGATGAGAATGAGTCACATTTGGATATTGTAAGTCACTAAATGTGCTATGTCCTTGCATTTCATGGGTCTGACTCTTTTTTCACTAGAATCATGGGTGGACTGAATTACCACTTGACATCAACCCACCCCCTCCCGAAAACTACTAATTTTAATATAATAAATCATATGAAGAAAAACCTTCATCAATGGCGGGGTCACTAGCTAGAGTGTATAGACCAAATGATGGATTGGAGACTGAGAAGGCAATGTTATTAGTGATATTGGTGGTAAACTGGTAATTGTGGTGAGTTCGAAAGCAATGTTCTTTAGTTTATAGAGTATAGTATAGACAGGCTCGCTGGAGAGTTCATTAATTTGTTTTTGTCTTAAATCCAGATTCCAACTGCTTTTTTATTGGTTTTGTTTTGAAAGATAATATCATGTTTTATTATTAAGAAGAAAAATATGCATCGGAGTGTAATACAGAATATTATTAGGCAAAGAAGAGTCTATACTAAGACTAGAAAAGGGTTAACAGCTGCCCCATTGAACCAGCAGGGTAACATCCCTATGAATTGTACAAACTACTAGTCCGATTTAGTAACATCCTTGGTTTGGATAAATGTTTTACCACATACATCTAGCCTGCACGGCAGTTATAAGTTATAACTACAAGTCTGTTTGCCTTTTCTTTTTACCGTCGATGTCTTTATTTTTTCTTCTCCTCAAAGGTCTAATGTGAATCTAGGATGATTAGATTGAGCATTGCCAAGGAGCATTAAGGCTGTTCTCTGGGTCAGGAGAAGGAAGTTGAGGATCACAGTGGTAGAACTCACTCAAATTTTCTCCGCCGTTCTATCTTTTGGTGTCTTTGGTAATTGGTACTAGACTCTGTCTCTGCCAGTGTTCAGGATTCCACGTTTTGAAACTTTTAGTGGTTCACTTCTGTAGCTAGGAATCTTAGGGTTATAAACCTGGATAGTATTTCCCTCCTTCATAACCTGCCGCGATGCTACATTTTTGTGTTATGCCATTCTTGGATGAATAGGATTCAATTGTTACACTAAAAGAGATCCACGTATGTCTGTATTATTTATTTTACTAAGGTTCTAACCCTTGATGGGGGTTTATGACTTTCAAACCCTTATTCTGTTGTCTGTCTAAATTATTATTAGAGGGAGTCAGTATAGTGTTAGAGTATAGCAGTTAGCAGCACTAGTGTTTCAAGTCAACCAAGGTCTTGAAGGTTTTAGAAAGTCAAACAAATGGCATGACTTGTACTTATCAGTCAAATGTCATCACACTGGCATATGTTAATGCTCTTCCTTTTGATCACCTGTACAGTAGCAGCACAAAAATGTTGATTAATGAAATTGTTAAAAGATGAAATGGAAGGAGCAGATGTGGTAGTGAGGCACACCAGATGGTTAGTTGTTTCTATGATTTGTCTTTTGTTTTTTGAAAGGTAATGTAAAATATTGTTATTGATAAACAGCACAATACACAAGTATTATATTAACATTACACATTAGACAGAGATGACACAAAAATTTCAATGCATGGAAGAGGATTCCTTGCTGCAGCATTGAACCACAAGGAAAAGGTCAGGAAGATATATTCGTGATCTTTAACACTGAACAACAAATCTCTTCTTGAAAGTATCTAATGTTTCTCCCCCTCTAAATACACCAAATAATACACCCTGGGATCATCAACAATTCTGGAATCTTTATCCCGAAAATTTCTAGCCCATGCCCGGATAGTATCCTCAATACTCCTTGTCAAAGCACATGATATATGCTGGAAAGGAAAGAATTTCAGATGTGGCGAGGGTATCACAATGCAAAAAAAAAGGTGTTCGGCTCTCCTGTTATTGGTGGTCAACACTTTATTGAGGATAGTCCGTCCTCTACAAGAACACTGTTCTAGATGGGATATCCTCGAAATTATTTTTCACCGGAAATCACCTTCGATATGCCCTACCAAGGAACTAAAGTAAATGTAAAAGGAACGGGCAGAGATCTTCTTGTCAGAGGGAGAACCTCTTGCTCTAAATGGAACGAGTAATTCCTGCGAAAGGTAATTTTTAGCTGCACACTTGTGGTTTCCACGGTGATATGTTCTGTCTGATAATTATTTATGTTATTCCAGCCCATGTTGAAGTGTAGAAGGTTATATAAACCCAGCTCGACATATACGTTTTACGTAAATTGTCCAACCTTGTTGCACATGATCACTTGTCATCTTAAAGACGTGCAATTTGTGTATTTTATATTGATGGACAGAGCAGGGAATTTTGAAGTATAAGGAGTACTACTGCCAGATTTAGGAAACATTCTGCACAGCTGAGTGATATGATATACAGAATAATTTGAAATGTGCAAGTAAAATGCACTGCATGGTTCAAGTGAATAAAGACTTCTAATGATGACTTTTTCTAATTGATATGAAAAAGTAACCGTAAGAACGTAATATATATATACTTTTGCTGCCCTATCTGATCTGGTCTTCTGGGACTCTTAATGTATAAGATTTTCCTCCATGACCTGTATTGCAGAATTTTAATGTCAAAAGAAACTCAAATTCCAATCCGCTCAGGAGGAGTTGAATATCTGGGAACCGAATAACTCATTAATCGAGGTACCGGTAAGTTATAGTCAGGTTCTCTTGTTGGTTTGAGTTTCCATTTCGTATAAATTGTTTCTCAGAGAATAAATTTGTCTTGTTTAGTGCTTGAGCTCCTTTTGTCCTCAAAATGCTTGATCTAATTGTCTTTGAACAACTCTTAAGAGTATTATGTACCGGGAAAGTCACTACATAACTGATAATGCCTTTCCTTTAGGGTGAACAAAATGATGTCTCAGCGTCATGCAACTCTTGGTCTTTCTTTTACAACGCCCTGTCTGTGTCTGTCCATTCTGTCGTATACTGACATACATCTTGAGCCAGGATAAAAGTTTGACACGTTCAATTCTCAGTGTATTTTTATGAAGGTCCTGATCTTCATTGTTCTCTGGTTACAAGTATCCAAGAGAACTGAGGTGATAGGATCCTGAAAGTTGGAATTTCCTTCATGCAGTTTCTTTAGTTTGGGCCAATAGATACAATCTCCTGCGAGTATAACATTTGGGACTATTCTTTATGTTTCATACAGCCAAATCACGTATTTCTATTTTCAGTAACATTTCAGATTCCACATTTGAAACAATGCATTTCAAATCGTAAGTCTGATTAGGTAACTTTTAGATTTCTTACGAGGAACATCAAATTTAAAACCACAATCTTTAGTGGCATGTAACGCAGTGAGTACATTTTAAGCAAAATGGTTAACTTTACTCGTCTACTTTAAGTTTTTCCTGAAAATATACCGCATTGCTTATTTGATACGTGTCAGTCCTGGCACCCCGATTTGAGTATAAAAGCAGCTCCCGAGATTAACTGCATTCTGCAACCACAAAAGAAACCCTAGCCTCCCATCGGCGGAAAGTTTTTTCTGAATAGCTTCTCATTTGCCCAAGAAAAAGCTGCCAATCTGCGGCAATCGCGTCCTCCACCCGTACAGAAACATCTTCAATCATTGATTTTTATCGTGTTACTCGGTTCATCTCGTACTCGTAATAGGTGCACGGCACACGAGAAGGTAGAAGGTATGCTTCGATAGATCGAAGAATTGTTAGCTTTTCTTGACTAGATCTTGTGTTTGAAAGTAAATATATGTAAAATGCGTGGCTTATCGTACCTAGTATATTAATGGTAAGAAGGCACTTATTTGTTTCTGTAATAGGTTGTAGTTTAGAATCTAGAATACATGTTTCCATTATAATGTGATTGAGCTTCTTGAATGGTACGTTTATTTAATACATACATATACATATGTTAGATCTTGGCTTCTGAAAGATCATTTTGTTCCCTTTCTAGTTTACGCAACTATCAGGGTCCTATAATTAAGCAAAATTTGTCTGAATAGAGATTGGTGGTGATTTGCATCTAGAATCGATTGATAAATTTGTCTTGTTCAACAATTGTAATTGTAATGCTATATTTCATGTTCAATAATAATAAAAAAAAAAATTAAGCAAAATTAGATGTTCATAATTATGGTGTAGGAATATCGAGTGAATTTGAATGATTAAGCTATATGATCATATAACTTTTGTTTAGTTTTAATTCCGATTTTGACTCTGGATGGTACAAACTACAAAGTACGAACGATGGTTCCTATTATCCTTTGAGATCTTTTTAAACTGCATAAGAGTGAAAGACATAGAATACATGGAGAAAATGCGTGGACAAGTTTACGAACACAAAGTACATAAGAGAATTGCATATGAACTAAATGAAACATGAAAGAAGAAATTCAAATTTAAAACTAAAAATGGAAGTTGATGAAGTACTGAAACTGATCTCAAATCACACTATAATGAAAATGAAATATTGGGGTTGATAATATGCTATCCAGGTTCGAGTGTGTTTGGCTCTCCTGTACTTTTTTTTTTTTTTTTTGGTTTTTTTGGGAGGGGAATTTTTTGTTTTTTGAAATT
>JAYMSP010001825.1:0-28523 GCA_036897095.1 Plantago elongata | reverse complement strand
GAGAGAATACGTGCAATATGAGTGTAGTTCGTGTAAGTAGTTCAGCGTATTGATTCAATGTATTTTCTCAGCTTCTAAGTGTTGATATTTATAGATGATTTTGACTCAATCTATCTAATTCTAAGTGGCATGTAAGTTATATACATATCATGATCCTTAACAATATATGACTAATGTGAAGGAGTTGAATCAAAAGGATTATAGTTGTAACTTATATAACTTATATATATGATTCATAATCCCAATCAAACTAAAAGTACTTGGGCCAAGAAGAACAACCCCGCACACGCTGAAAAGATTATGAAGGAAGAATGATTCTACGAATCTCGGTAGGGATCTTCTAAATTTAATTCTTCTTCGTACCGACATGAACACAGGTCTTGATTAGATGATCGCAGTACGATTTTAAAAATTATACTATATTTATTATATTTTAATAATTAAATATGAATGTATAATTATATCCTTATTTAAATTTAATTTAATAAAAATGAATGTTTCTTTCTCATCGTCACTGGCTGATCTCAGTACAAGTTCGCGAATCGCCATATTTTTGTTCAAGCTGTCTTCAACAGACTTGCAATGTCAAAATATGACGAATGGCTTGAATTGGGTAGTTAATCAATAATTAATAAGGTTATCAAATGGAAGTGCCTTGATTTCATTTATTTCATTGGAAAACCCATTTAATTTCTTTTATTTGGCATATTTACCATCATAAACTCTCAGAAATATGGAAAGAAGAGTGAAGAAGAGCAACACTGCAAAAGAACACAAGAAGCGCACTGCAGAAGAACACAAGAAGCAGAGGAAATGAATGAGTTGATAAATAGCTTAATTCAGTTTGGTGTTGTGTAGTGTTAACTATGATATTGTGATTGTAATTAGTTGTTGGATAGGCAGTTAACATTTCTGTATAATTCTTCAATGTATATAGCAAGCACAAGGTTAGATTAGGAAGTACATAAACATGGAAGCTAGTAGTATAAATAGCTGAAGATATTTTCATTTGCTGCTTAAGTTTTACATCAACCATATTGTAAATTTCCCAATCTGATCAATAACAAGAGCATTTTTATTTACATTGTTGTTACACATTTCTATATACAGTTCATCGTCATCAATGATCGTATTCATCGGCTGCATTCTTCACTTCCGTTCATCTTCTTCAACCTCACTGTAAGCTCAATGTTCTTCCGCTATATTCATGTTTCTGTTATAAACTAAGCTCGCTCATTTATTCCATGCAATAAGAATTTGACCACCATATTATTTATTGCAATGACGATTTCATCACTCATGGTTTTCAAGTGAAATACTATGTTGTTTTTTCATTTTTCGTAGTTTTCTAGGTTGAGATCCGGAGCATCGTTGAGAGATATCCTACAGCATACACACTAAACAATAAATCAAGTGTGTTGGTGAGTGAGCATAATAAAACACGTAATCAAGGTTCAGTGTCCAAGAGTGAAAACATTTGGCATCCCTCCTACAACAAGATTAAAGACCGTTTGGGGGAGGGGGAGGGTTGCATGCACCACAAGGTTAAAGATTAAAAAAGACTTCAAGGTAAGATAATACAAATACTAATTTTGAGTAGAAGTTTTAAAATTACAAATCTTAATTTGTACTTTTATTTAAAACACCACACATCCCTTTGTTATTTGCATCCTTTATTACGAGTCGTAATTTGTAGCTACGACTAATATTAACATGATAATATTCCTTTTAAAGGTCATATTAAATAAAAAATCATCAAATGTCTTGTAGCTACTGACAGTAAACCCACCCTACAAATTCATTATCTCATACTTATTTTAATTTCTCTATTATTTTTCTCTTTTATCTTCACTACTTTCTCCACTCTCTATTATTTTAATCTACGGAAGAAAAATTTACTGTCTCAGCCAATCTCGGCTACAAAACGTCCGGTGGGGCGGCCGCGTAGGATTCAGCGCCCTCCACCCTCCCCCGTCATCCCAAAAATTCCTTCCCCTGACGGTGAACCCGTGATTGAGGAGCCTCTGACGCCTATTCTGAACCCTACTTTCTTTGAGGCGGCGCTGACTTTGCCCACCGCAGCTCCGTTCGAGGCGAGGGCAAAGAATGTTCTAAATCCAAGCGGCTCTGTGCCTAATCCGTCACCATCGTCACTGAATTTCGACGGGAATGATTCGGCCTGTGACAATCAACCGATTACCAATCTGCACAAGGATTCCGACATGACTGATTCTGGCCTACCCGATCAACTGAACTCCAATATGGCCAAGGATCCTGAAAATTCAGTTGTGATTGGGAAGGAAATTTTGATAGCAAACTCTGAGTTACATGAAGATTCTACAGGACTACCAAAAATAAAGACCCGTCACCACTCCCCTAGCCCTTCCCTGATCCCGTGGGTTGACATAATCCGGGGCAATCGTGTTCCTGACCGACGTATGACCATTACTTATAACCCCCCTCTGGTGCTTGAGGGTGAGTAGTTGTGGAAATCGAGGACGAGGACATTGAATCAGATTTGGAATTTTTTAAGCATGCTTTGATCATGTATGTAGCAGATAATGCACTTACCATGACTGCTGTAAAAAACATCATGAATAAAATATGGAACTTTGTGCAGCTCCCGGACCTATACTATAATGAGGAAGGATATTTCATTATACGGTTTCATTTGGAGGAAGATAGGAATGCAGTTTAGGATGGTGGACCATATTACATCTTTGGTAGACTTATGATTTTGCAACAATGGTCATGTACGTTTGAGTTGAAGGAGGATATGACGCGATTAACACAGATTTGGGTGAAATTTCCGCAACGTTGATATTACACAAGCACTTCGCCAATCTGTCAAAGTAAGGGACAGCCAAAGACATGTGATCGACCAACCAGTGGAATATGAGTGGCAGCCTCTATTTTATCATAAGCAACGATTGGATCATGAGTGTGGTACGGAATGAATTGCCCCGAATGCACAAGGCAATCGACCGCGCGGTCATCTAGCTACATGAGGTCAGAAACAACAATGGGCTGCTAGAGGAAGGTGGATTGAGCAGCATGTGCCATTTATGGCTTCAGTACAACAACCGGCTGACGAGCTGCCTACGACTTTGGTGAGTACTGATGGGGAGACTGAACAACATATGATTGATACTTCAGCCACGTCTAATTCTGCTCCGCCTCATCTTAATGACAATGAAGCTGAATGGTCTCCTGTCTGCAATAAAATAAGATCCCCAAACAGAGGCAGCCATCAGGGTGGACAGAGGGAAAATTATGTATCTGGAGGTACAATAGCTACTCGGAATGGTTTCGCATCACTTGAGTTTGGATCTGGCTCAGGCGATGGTGAAAATCTTAATTAATGTTACCATGGAATGTTAGGGGGCTTAACAAGGTCGCAAAACATAAGGAGATTGGCTCCCGTCTCACATATTTGAATGTTAGTATTGTTGGCCTACTGGAAACTAGAGTAAAATAGGAAAACAAGGATCGAGTACGTCGATGTTTGGGTCATCGTTGGAGCTTTTGGGATAATTACTCAGCGCATGTTCTTGGGCAAATTTGGGTCTCCTGGGACCCCACACGTGTGTAAGTGCAATTTCTCAGTTGCTCGGATTAGTTTATTCACAATCATTGTTTTGATATTAATGGTATAGATAATGGGCTCGTGACTTTCATTTATGCGCATAATCTACTGAACCAACGATGTCGATTATGGCACAATTTGAGGGAAGTGGCGGCAGGGGTCCTTGAGCCCTGGGTCTGCCTAGGTGATTTCAACAATGTGTTAGGTATAGAAGCATTGGGGGAAACCCAGTCCTTCTGCATGAATTTAAGGATTTTTTGGAATTGATGGAGGAGGTAAGATTATTTGAGGTACCCATGGTGGGAGACCGATTCACATGGTTAAACAAGCACACACAAGGTGTTATTTACTCCCACATTGATCGAGTGATTGCTAATGTTGATTGATTTCAGGCTAACCCTTTAGTGGAGATCGAGATTCTGGCACCTGGAGTCTCGGACCATGCACCCCTTCGGGTCCGGAACTATGTAAAAACCATGCCGAGGAGGACATGCTTTCGTTTTCTGAATTTTGTGACACAGTTTGCATATTTTGGTACGACTGTGGTGGATTCGTGGCGGCGGCCATGACTTAGTAACCCCCATGAGCGGTTATGGATTAAACTAAAGCGCCTAAAGTCGGAGATGCGAAAGTCGCATTCTCGCTGCCATGGTGTTGAGAGCCGCATTCGGCGGATTCGAGAGCAGCTCCAGGATCGACAAGAGTAGCTAGTGCATGATAGATTTGATCCGAACCTCATCTGACTAGTCAAGCAAGACACCATGGAGTTAGAGAAGTGACTTGATATTGATGAACAAATTGTGATGGTAATACATCCTTCTTCCATGCACAAGCCCGGGAGAAGATTAGGAGGATAGGCATCCATAGACTTGAGACATAGGATGATCAGACCCTCCATACATCTGCTGATATAGAGAGGGAGATCCTCGGATTCTACTCGCATTTGTTGGGTCAGTGGCTCCTCGGCAATGTGGTATTAATGTTGGGGTCCTTCGTCATGGCAAACAACTATCATCGAATGATAAAGAGGCACTAATCTGGCCAATTTCACATATGGAGGTGGATCGTGCATTGAAAGATATTGGTGATCTTAAAGCTCCGGGTATTGATGGATTTAACTCGCATTTTTTCAAGCAAGCATGGAAAATAGTGGGTGAAGATGTATATGCAGCGGTTTTTTACTTCTTCCAGACGTCCTCCCTCTACCCTGCGCTAAACTGTGCCTTAGTCACATTACTTCTGAAGTCCTATAATGCGAAGGGGGTGAAGGACACGAGGCCGATTGCGTGTTGTACCACTATCTATAAGATCATATCAAAGATTATCACGAATCGACTGGGCAAGGTGTTTAACACCATTGTGGATGATAGCCAGTCTGCGTTCTTGCCAGGTAAGGTTATCCAAGGTAATATTCTACTTGCTCAGGAATTAGTGAAAGGATATGGTCGGAAGGGTATCTCTCCCTGATGCATGATTCATATGGATATACATAAAGCTTATGACACTGTTGAATGGGGAGCTCTGGAGCAGATTATGCAGGAACTTGGTCTACCAGCTCAGTTCGTGGGTGGATCATGTGATGTGTGAGCACTGTCTCCTATAGATATTCGATTAATGGGGTACCTTCAAAGCTTCTAAAGGCCATACGGGGGTTGCGTCATGGAGATCCTATGTCCCCGTTTCTTTTTGTTCTCGTTATGGAATACCTCCATCGATGCTTGCGAAGTCTGAGAGATACACCAGATTTTAACTTTCACCCAAAGTGTGAAAAGCTTAGTATTACTAACCTCAGTTTTTCAGATGATTTGATGTTATTCATGAGAGGGGATGTGGTATCCGTGACTCTATTAGAGAAGCGGTTCAAATATTTCTAGATGACAACCGGCCTGCATGCGAGTTCGACCAAGACCAAGGTCTTTTGTGGTGGTGTGTCGAACACTGTGATACAACAACTCCTATCTCTTACGGGTTTTGCTCATGGCCATCTCCGGGTGCGATATCTCGGAGTGCCCCTCTCCCATCGACAGCTCACTATTGCACAATATCAACCGCTGATTGGCAGGATATTGGGCAGAATCCAGCACTGGACAGTTCATCTACTTAGTTATGTTGGACGGGAACAATTGATCAAGAGTGTCCTCACCTCTATTACATCATATTGGCTACAAGTTTTTCCCATCCCGAAGAAAGTGCTTGACCATATCCAACGTATATGCCGGAGTTTCATGTGGAGTGGCAATGATGGGAACTACCGTAAGGCATTAGTCTCATGGAAACAGGTGTGTGCACCAAGGAGTTGTGGGGGTTTGAATATCATTAGCCTTCCGAAGTGGAACAAAGCCTTGTTAGCTAAGCTACCTTAGAAGATTCATATGAAAGCTGACTCGTTGTGGGTGCGATGGATACATAGCTACTATACAAAGAATCAACTAAGGGATGATTGACACATCCCAGTATGTAGTTCTTCGATAATTAGAGCGGTACAACAACTCCGAGGAGTACTACAGGACACAACATAGTGGATTGAACAGCTTGGCGCAACATCCTTCAGGGTTAGCCATATATACCAATTCTTGCATGTTCCCTAGAGAAGATTGAGTGGCGAGACTTGGTGATTGGAAACTCCGCCAAACTTCTTTGGTGTTATGAATGACGGCGTTTGCGCCTTATGCGGTGAATTTGAGAGTATTGAACATCTCTTTTTTCAATTACCATTTCACATATGAGATCTTGAGGAATGTTTTGAGCTGGATGAGCATTGTACCACCCACCCATTCCGACCTGGCAGGAGCTTGTCCATTGGCTAAGTCGGATGGCGAGGGGGAAGCGTCGTCGTGCTTATATTTTTCGAGCATTAATTGCTGAGACTTTCTATCACATTTGGATGGCTCGGAATGAGAGGATTTTTAAGAATACAACACCGAATGCTCGCCAGATCACATGATCTATTACATGGACCACCCGACTTCGTTGCAACCAAGGTCGAGTGTCCGATTTGATCCTGGAATTTGATATGCAGGCTCTCGGCACTTGAGTTGATTTTGTTGTCACTTTGTCTATTTGTTTTTTAGTTTTTCTTTTGATAGAGCACTAGCCGAAACTTTATATGGGCATGGACACTTCTTCGGCCTCTAAATGTACTGACATTGTTTTGGAGTAATCAGACATGTTCTTCGTTCCGATATTAAGCTATTGGCTTTGTTAAAAATAATGCAAAAAAGAGATAATTAACACAAAAAAATTAACACAACACGTTAAAGAGCCGTGACATAGCATTATTTGAAAAAAAATGAGAAAGACAACGTGTTAAAGCAAGTAGAATCGAAACACAAAATTGATATGGTAGAGCAACAATCCCGAGCTAGCTCTGGTGAGAATCCGATAACCGATCCACAATCCTTTGTGTTATTTAGATAAAGGTATAAAAGTCATATAGTATCACTTGTCTCGGGTAAGAATATGTCAAGAGTTGAAGTAATTCTTATTTGTATTATATCATCAGATCAACTAGCTTACCAATATTACATTACATACACTATCTCTCTGGGCAAAATTAGGAATGACTAGAGGACGAAGACGATAACGAGAGGGAGGGACAATTTTCATGAGATTTCCTACACAAAGGGCAAGTCCCATTAAGTTTTAGCCACTCATCTATACAATCAGCATGAAAAAAGTGATTACACTCTGGAATGCTCCTCAGTGTCTCTTTAGGCTTGTATTCGCCTAGACAAATTGCACAAGTCGTATCACATGGATTTGGTAGACGACGACTTTCCCCAAGTATTGTCTTCGGGAATGAGTCTATAGTAGGTCTGTCTAAACCGTGGTTAATTTTGATGGTCGGATTTCGATAGAAAATCGTGGTAAGAGGAAGCTCTGAGCTGAGATGACGCCTGACCCTCATGGCATTTATCATACTACACATGTAACTTAGTAACCCTATAATGCATATTGTTCCAGGTATCCCGACTCCAATTATGATTCCGTACTTTGTGCTTCGGGGAAGAACTGCGCGCATCATTATTAAGTGGCATTATCAAGTAAATATAAACAAATGTCCTCACGAGAGATTAAGGTACCATGTAAAAAATGTTACAGACGTAAATATGAAATATGAAATTGAGCACATTATAATCCTTTCATGAAAATTGAAGTTAAATTAAAATGATTGAGTTGAAAAGTTAAATATAACTAGTTAGAGATTGAGAATAATGTAATTGTGATAGTATAGAGTTACTTGATTTGAATTCAAATAGGTTTTGGGAGTCAATAGTAACTGAAAAGGTAGTTAATAGCTCAAAAGTTAATCGGTATCTTAAAAGATAGTTGATAGTTGGTCATGTAGTTTTTTTTTTCAACAATCAAACTTGATTTTCAAACATTTCAGCTAGCTTGTTTAAGAAGTTGAACGTTCATATAATAAATTTTTTATTAAAAAAAAACCTCATGAAGCTGAAAAGCTAACTAAAAAGCTTGTAATAAACAGGCCTCAATCAAAGTTGAGAATGCTAAAATATTTGGTAACATTTCACTTCTAATTAAATTATATTTCCATTCTTACTTTTTATTTATATTAAAAGCCCTATCACAAAAGTTTCATAAGAGACCATCTTTACTTCTTTTAATAAGAGACCGATCTATTTTATTAATAAATTTCTTTTTTCAAGCAAAAATATTTATATTTTTAACAAAGCATTTTCAGTTTGTAGAAGCCAAATTTTAACTAGCACTTGAAGTTAGAAAAATTTATATAGTATTTGTTCATCTATTTTTATTCATTATAAACAATCTTCTAAAAGAAATTACTTCAACATCAAAATTAACCAAGTAGCTCTAAAATCAATCAAATAAATTTAAAACTACCAAACTCAGATATTTCTTTAAATACAAATAAATTCAAAAATTATATATCCTCATGACAATAGAATACCTCCGGGTTCAAACATACATTTGAAATACATTATTTTGTCCAATTCAACTAAAACAATATACCTCTATTTTAATTATAATTCACCATCCAAAATTCAATACCAATTTAGTTAATATTGAAACTGCTCCGGTGCATTCTATACTCACCAAAAAATATGAGATTCATGTGCCATTAGCCCATTACATATGAGTACTATATTCATTGTGAATAGAGGTGCACTAGAAATACCCCCTAAATTTACTTAATACTTATTAAATAACTGCTATTATGTAGAGTTTTCAAATAAATTATACCTGACTCTCAAGAGTGCTCTTATAAATGTATATTGTATACTTAAGAGTTATATTTAAAGGTATAATTATTAATGAAACTAGATCACTTTACTTACTATTTGCTACCCTAGGGTATTTATAGAATAGAATAGAAGGGGTACACCCTTTACCTCTCCTTATTGGGGGAGGCATCAAATATAAGATGATTTGGTGAAGCTGTCAGCTCGTTTCGTGTACATTGATGTTACTAATTGTTTACTTAATTGTTAGAGGGAAGACAAAGATTTCATTTGCCACAACACATTTCTTTCCCATAATACAATCTCGCAAAAATAGAAAAAAAAAAAGAAGACCACTAGACAAATTAAAAAGTCTTTCAACTAAACTCCAAACACCCCATCAATTTCCTCACTAGTTATTCTTAAAAATATCTACTCCCAACAGTCCAGGAAGCTACACTACCATAAAAAATATATTCATTAAAATTATATTTTTTTATTATAAATTCTGAGCCAAGCAGTTTAATAGATTTCGATCGATTATACAAATTAGTCATATCACATAATACATATTTAATAAAATATTAACTATGAAGTTCTTAAATAATTTTAATTTGTGTATTTTATTATTATGTAAATTAAAAATAATTCTTATTTCAAGTTGTATGAGCCATATTGATCAATATTTTAATCTAGTTGACCCCATTCTAAATACTTTTCAAAATCAGGCATGTTTCAGCCCTCTGGTCCAGCAAAAACTGGGAAATTTCCAACTGTCCCAAAACACTACATAAACATTACTTCACTCAAACAGTATGAAATTATGATAGGTTAGAAATGTGTACGAACACGCACCCGTTCTAGAAGGCATGGAGCATCCAATTTCCCCACCACCCGAATTCGCAAACCCGCAAATGCCACCCCGCATCTCACACTCTCCACAATCGGGTTCGCTCCAAAGCATCTCCAAATCCAGCTCCTCCCTCAGTTCCCTCGCAGACCAATAGTAAAACGATACGTGCGCTGGTATCTTAACCTTAGCGATTCTCTGACAAGTCTTTGGAACCTGTAGGAGTGGATCCGGATTTTTCATTAAACTACTTAGAAATTATACAAAACGAGTAAATAAAATTTAATTTTTAACTTCAACTATTTTATAACAAAAATAATTAGAATTAGTTGGAGTGAAATTTTAAATTAACAAAAATATCGCATATAAAAATATCACACTGCCCCGTCTAACCCTGATTTCCGCCCCGCTACTACCTTATATCTCACCGTAAATTGCAAATTCATTGCCAAGACAGTGTACTCTTCTCCGCTGAGGCAAAACAGCGGCATGTAAGTAGCGAAACTGTAGTTCGTCCAACTAAGAGAGCAATTCAGGAAAGTGAACTCGTGTGTGTTTTCACCATGGAAAGGTGAACCGGAGAGATTGAAACCGAGGATACGTTTCGGTAGACATGAATCCGGGTCGGTTATTATAATGGATTGTGTGGCATAGTCAATGTGAAGAATGATGAATTCGCCAGAGTTTGGAAGATTGATAATGGTTTGGTTATGGCTGTTGCAATAAAGGTCGAAATTCGGGTACCCGCAGTGGGCTGGCTGATGGTCGGCTAGCCGGAAAGGGAACCGGACTATCGGGCCGTTCTCATCGCATGAACTCGGCTGGCATATGTTGGCGGAGTGAGATGAATATGTGAGGAAGAGTAAGATAGAAGAGAGTATGACATGTACTGATTTAAGGTCCATTTGTGACTATTGTTAGTGTATGGAAGTGAAGAGAAGTTATGGATGGTATAAAATGAGATGAGTGATTTGAAGGGGAAATGATGAATACTAGTACTAAATAATGTGTATGTGGAGAAATTGGTTAAGCGTGATTGCTATTGATGTTGAACGAAGATGAGATGATCTCATCGTCATTGGACAACTTTCGGTTTATGGTTTGAGATTGGACTTGGTTCGACTATATATGAAATCTTGGGAAAATTCTTCACTAAAAGCAAGCACTTTAAATATCCAACAAGAGGACGATGGTTGGGGTAGAACTCTGGGTCGTTTGTCACGTCAAGTTGTGGGACGATTTAGACTCAAATTAACTTCATTTGCTCGGGTTCTAAATATCTCATCCAAAAAGTCTACTCATCCCACGTTCCATTATAAAAGATGGACCTTTTCTTTTATATTCCGTACCCAAGTTATTAATAATGTTCACGTAACCCCATAAATTAACGAATTAGTACCAAACTCTTTCGAGTTATTAAAATGCATACAAACTATTCATCCTTTATTTTCTTTAAATGATTAGATACGACTAGCTATAGATGTTTGTTTATAGTATCTAACACCAAACCAAAGCAAAAAAAATAAAAATTATCATAGTTATTAAAAATATTCTCAAAAATCTATGGAATTTTTATAATTGGTATTTTTATAATTTCATTGCAATACCCGTTTTACATAAATACTAAATATATATGATGAATTAGTATTGTGTACAGCTTCATTCGATAATATAAATTTTAAAAATATTAAAATGTCTTAAATTAAACTATTAAAAATATAAATAACAATCATAGATAACACTAATTAAAATTGTCACTACATATAAACAACATAAACCAATTCATTATTAGTTATGTAAAGGGAATAAAAGTGAATTTAAAAGATAATTTAAAGTAAAAAAACTAAAAAGAACATACAACGTCACACCTATAACACGAGTACGCCGAGAAAAAAAAAAGATCACAGGGTTCAATGCACGTGTTTTAATATTTTAAGGGGTTTCGCGCACATTTTTCAATAACTCATGGAGGTTTCGTGCACATTTTTCATAACTCATGGACTAATTTATAACTAAGGGGGGTTTCGCCCACATTGGCTTTGTTTACCACTAGCTTTTCAACTCCATGAGTTTTTTTTAATAAAAAACTCATTACGTTAACGCACAGCTTGTTTGAAAAGTTAACCAAGTTAGATTGTAGAAAAAAAAGTCATAACCATCTACCTTTTCAACTACCATCTACCTTTTCAGCTAGTTTTGTTAAATATATGGGAGGTTTTACTCACATTTACAATAACTTTCGGGGAGGGGGGGTTTGGAATTTGCATTTAAGCCGTTAAATGGCTTAACTTTGTTATAATCTAGCTAATAGTACTTGAGGATGTAACAACATAATTTTTTTAAAAGTAAATTGAAAGATGATAAAAGAACTAATGAGTTTCTAGAAACTACATATATTAGGTAGGAGGTTTACGCGTAATTTTTGTGGGAAAAATTAGACTAAATGATTTTTTAGGATGAGAGCATAGAAAAGTGTGAAAAGATGCACATTTTGAGTGGAAACAGAATGGTTGTGTGTTGCATTGGATAAATTTGTTATTTATCAACTAAATCGACAATCTAGCTCATAAAGGCGACGACCCAATTCATGATCTATTAATAAAGTTCATATTGACTTAATACATGTGTTGGACTCTGTAGCAAGTAAAGTTGCTTAAATAATAATTTATTAATTTTGATTAAAGTGGATACAAATATCTAGTTTAATCCTCTGATTCTAGTCTTCTAAATTGGCGAACTTAGATCTTCAAATTCTTCGGTTTAGGATTTATGACTTCAAAGTCAGGCAAACGTCGATGCAAGGGCTTCTTGGCTTGATCTCGGATTGAATTGCGAATTTGGGAGTGTTTAAAATGAGCGATGACGAACTTCTTGAGGATTTGATAAACTCCACGAAGAGCGATTTTAGATCCTCACACAATATATGGCCTTTGATCTTCTTTAGAAGAAGTCTGTTTGGTCGGAAACCTTTCTTCAAGGGCTTTTGGTCTTGATCTTGAATCGACGATGGTCTTTGGCTTTGAACTTGGCGAAGAGCTTCAAGAAGGCTAGTCGAACTTTGGCTGAGCTTTTGGCTTTGAACTTGACGAAGAGCTTCAAGAAGGTTGATCGGACATTGGCTGAGCTTTTGGGGTCGATCTTCCTTCGACAACAGTTGATCTTCCAGTAACGTTTCTCCAAGGGCTTTTAGGTTTGATCTTGGATCGAATGGCGACTACTCCTTGATTTCCGAATGAACTTCTTGGAGGCTTGACCGGACTTCAAGGCGGATCTCAGGAGGAAGACGACGGCTCTTGTGAAGAAGGCGGCTACTCTTGAGGAAGACCGTGGCTCTTATGAAGAAGGCGGAGACTCTTGAATAAGACAACGGTTCTTACAAAGAAGGCGACGACTCTCGAAGAAGGTGGCGACTCTTAAAGAAGGCGGCGGCTCTTGAGGAAGATGGCGGCTCTTGCGAAGAAAGCGGCGACTGCGACGACTCTTGAGGATGATGGCTGCTCTTGCTCTGGCTTTGCTTGTGCTCCGTCTTGGGTGTGTAGAGATGAATGAGAGACCCCTCTATTTATAATTGTTTGGAAGAGCATAAGAAGAAATATTTTCCTTGAATATAGGAGCCCATGGCCCAGTCCATCATTTCTAGCCCAATTCTTCATGTGTAGCCTTAGTCCATTACTTCTGGCTAAATTTATCGTACACAGTCCAATTTACGTGATTTGTTCCACATTGACCCGTGCACCATAATTTGATTTATTTGATTTAATTTTATATATTAGAAAGATGATCTAGCTATTTTATTTTAAAATTTAATTTAGTAAAATTCTAAAAAGGCTAGAAAATTATATTTTATCTTTTAATATATAGTTTTAAATGTCGTTTTAAAGTAGACGAATTTCGTTCGTCTACAAATACACCATCGCGACTTGTTCATGAATAGTGCTTTTTGAGATACGTCTTGAAAAGAACGAGGTGAGAACACTTTACAAGCAAACTTCTTTAATCATGAGTTGCTCGAAGGGACTTGAAGCCATAGCATATTCACGACTTGTGTGTTGTGAGCTAACTAGCTTTGCCTATTTTATTGATTTAGTCACGTGTACATGGCTAAAATCAAGTGATGATGGGCTGAAATGGCTCGATTATTCACTATTGGACTTTCTTTGCATATCACAGGCCCAAAAGAAACAAAACTTGTATTGAGAAAATAGTTTATTACTTCCTTGTTATCTCTTCAACAAAGACTTCTAAAAGTTCTTGGACTTTGAAGCTCAACTGATCAGCCTGGATATTGGCTCAACAATAATAAGTCAATGAAGGTTCCACAGGTAGCCGCATTAATTTATTCATCCGTTCCACCAAGACAAACCAATCAATTTCATATACTATGTACATTCATAAAAAAGGATCAAGTCATAACATAGTTCAAACACTTGAAAATGGAGTGTCATACATAGTTTATACTCATGCGGACCAGGAGCGTATTTAATTTGAACTTTGAATTTGGATGACAGTTTATGCGCGTGCTAAAAAGCTGCTAACAGTTTATACTCATATCGAGGAGTGTACTTGATTTGGATTTGGAACAGTTTATGTCGTGCTAAAGAGCTGCTAACAGTTTATACTCGTATCGAGGAGTGTACTTGATTTGGATTTGGAACAGTTTATGCTCGTGCTAAGGAGCTGCTAACAGTTTATTCTCGTATCGAGGAGTGTACTTGATTTGGATTTGGAACAGTTTATGCTCGTGTTAAGGAGCTGTGAGCATTATGCTCGTATCGAGGAGCGTACTTGAGAAGATTTAATTTAAGGGTCTTAGATAGTTTAAGCTCATATCCGGGAGCAGACTTATTGAGGCATAATAAGATGGTGCTTCATCTTCATTGCTTTCCTTTTCATCATGGCTTTCGCTTTCACCACCTATATCGTCTTCATCTTTCATTTTGGAGCAACTTCCATGTGCTTTGTCAGCACCCATTCTCATTTCAATGGTATGTGTACGAGTTGCCAGCTCTTCAAATATTTTTGGCTTGATTCCTTGGAGAATGTAAGAGAGATTCCAGTTCATTCCTTCAGTCCACATTTCAATGGTCGTGACTTCGGATATTTGGTCCTTGCATTTGAAGCTCAGGTCCCTCAACGATTTATGTAGTCGAGAACCTGTTCTTTTTCATTTTGATGAGCACTTGTGAATTCGACCATGCTGACTATACTTCGAGTGTTGTAAAACAATCGAGAAATTGCATTTGCAGTTGGTCCCAATTATTAATGGAGTTTGCCCCGAAGTCGCTATACCAGTCGAAGGCATTATCTTTAAGTGATCGGACAAACTGCTTGACAAGTTGGTCGCCTTGAGTTCCAACACTGTTGTATGTCTCGACGAAATGAGCTATGTGTTGTCTTGGATTGCCACTACCATCAAATTGTTGGAATTTTGGAGGTTGGTAGTCCTTTGGCATCTTTAACGCATCAATACTTGGCGCATATGGCTTCACATAGCTAGATGATGGCCTTGATTTTCCACCTAACTTCTCCTTGATGGCTTGAAAGATCAACTCCTTCACATTGGTGGCATGGAGCTTGACATCGGTATTCTTTAGCAACTCTTTAGTTGTAGATTTTGTTGAGGTACAAGCCCCAACCCTCGGGTATGACAAAAAGCCTTGAGAAAATAATTAAGTCCAATAGGTTAGGGTCCAATGCAAGGGTTCTCTTCTACTTCGAGCTCCGATTGTTCCGTAGATAGACCTGCACAAGTTGCTGGGGGGGGTATATCCTTTAGATTCGGCTTGCCTAAGATCAAGCCGGTTATGGGACTTTACTCGAGAGTGATTATGAATCGACTCTGTAAAAATGAATGTCTAAAGTGAGCTTGTTGATTTATCTTGGTAAGTGTGCACTATTTATAGAAATTGTAAAGGCCGCGAAAATTCGGTACGTATTAAAAATTATTTAAAAATTAAATTCTAGCATTTTAAATTGAAGTATGAATATTGGAGTAAAATTAAACCATTAAACATCGCGCGAAAACGTCAGAAAATTATTAACGAGTAATAAAATAATAAAATAAAAAGATTTATTTTATTTTTGGTACGGCTTAAGTTCGATTCAAGGATCGTCCAGGAATCGATTCTGTAATTTTCTGAAATTTATTTGCGAGCCGTTCGAGATCCAGAAGATGCCTGATAAATATACTAGTCAACACACTAGTCTTCTTTCCAAATAATCGGTTTCTTTCCCCTTCTTTCTCCCATTACCATGCCAACCAAAGAAACCCCCAAATCGGTTCCATCTTCCCTGCCCGGCTCTGCACCCAATCGCCACTCCCCGCACCTCCGCGCCGATCGTCCGTACCGGAACCGTTAGCACCGTGCCACGGCCCGTCTTCTCCACCCCGATTGCGTGCCAAACCGGCGCCGTTCACCCGGGCCGCCTCGTCTCGAACCACCACTTGAGCCGCCACACCGGACCGGCACATGCTTGACGACGCGTGGCTTGGCGGAAAATGCATGGTCTCCGCGTGTTGTCATCCCCGCGCGCCAATTTTCCATCCACCAGCTATATATATCGGCGCCAGTGTCACTCGGTTTCCCCCACCGATAGCTACCAAAAAAAATTAGCTAAACCGTACTCACATTTCAATTGTTTCTTTCCCTCTCCACTCTCTCAGCCGTTCTTCCCTCTTGCCGCTGCTACGCCATCACCGCACCGCTATCTTCCTCGAACTCTGCACCGGCTCCGAAGATGCTGAGCTAGCTGATCTGCAAGACTTTGAAGGTGAGTGATGACTGGCTTCCGGCGTCAGGCCCTGGGAAAAGCTAAAGTGCCACCTTTCCTTATTTAAATTCCAGTGTTCATTCCTGTTTCTTTATCTGTCTGTCTATCGTTACCTCCGCTACGCGATGACTCTGACTCACCCGACTTGAGTACTAATTGCGAGAATTTGGTTACTAATGCGTCTATTGAGATTGAACTTCTGCAAGTGTTTGCATCTGATTGATCGTCACACTGTTATTGTTTTTCAGTGAAAGTGCATTTGATCGTGTCCTGTTATCTTGCATGAACTGCATTGCACGAAAATATTTTTCTGAAAAAAAGCAACCACTCATTATTGTTTTCTAAAAATTGAAATGGGGAAACCATATTGGTCGACACTGTCGGCAAGTGTTATTGAAGTTGGGGTATATACCTTGCAGCAATGGCGCTGGGTGATGTCACCTGCAGCATTAAGTGTTCGGGCTAGTGTTTAATTGTGGACTATTCAACGGTCCTTAATAGAGGTTGCGTTGGGTCGCTGCCCATCATCCAAGCAATTCCGGAGGTCGCGCCTTCCAAGTGTTTGACCAATACCTGATCAGTTTGGTCTAAGCCCATGACAGTGACTGCATTTCAGTACTGTAAATCTGGCACCTTTCATGTGCTCGGATAAGTGAAGTGATTGATTGTTCCCGGTTTTCCCCCTTTCAATTTAAAATTGATTGATTAAATGTGAAGTGGTGGTTTGTTTATCGTTCATGTGCATTTCTACATTTCATGCATGCCTGATTATCCTCACTGAGTCGTATGACTGACCCTCTCTCGTTTCCATAATGTTTTTCCCAGGACAAGAGCACGAGAAAGGGTTCGAGTAGGTTAGCTGATTGTTCGAGGGTAGAGTGTGCTACTACCACGTGTGACGACGTGGGTTTCTTTATGTTTTCAAATTATAAATCATATTTGGTTTGTAATAACTAGTACTTTATATTTATCGAAGTATTTGGAAGTCGGCATTTTTCCTTGACGTCCGGACTAGGTCGGGGCCTTATAGAAATTATTCCCTATTTAGGGGTAGACCCTTTGGATTGTGCCAAGTGTAAGGCTAAGATTAAGCTAACAAGGCTTAATTAAGCCCATGGACCATAGTATAGTCATAACCCATCTCCCAATTTGGGCTCAAGGTTAGATTAGTCATTTTGTAGGACTTTCGAGGGCATTCCCATCTTCCCGCCTAGAGTTACATCCAAAGGGGAATGTTCCAGATCATCACATCCTGAACTGGTTAAGCCGCCTCCCACTGACATACTATGATATGCTTTGATTGGTTCTCTTTAGGTTCGGATATAGACTCATATGCGTTGGTCTTCCAGACCTGCTTCCTTTCGGATGTAGCACTTTAGTCAGGATATCCTTATCACGGTATTCTTACACATCCTAATCTGGTTTTACCTCGATAGCCTTTGGATCGGGATCCTATGCTCGGATCATTAAGACCTTGACCATGTAATACCGTGATGTCTTAGGATCCAATCTTGAGACATTCAAATAACGGATTGGACATATTCCAGTATCAACATATGTCCCCATAGTTTTCATGTATCTTAGTAGAAGATAGTTGGGAACTATAGAAGAGGAAGTCTTTCGTTCAATCCTTTCCATGAGAAAAAAGAAATTCGGGTCTAAGGTCCGAACTGATGAATATCTGAAAGGACATTTTCGTCACCCGGATGTTGAGACATCCGTAGTGATGGAGTAGTAGAGCCACGTCTGGTACAACGATTTGGCTGAAAAATTGTGTCTTTTCGTCTCCTTAATTGTAATGTGACCATTGGATCAAACAGATCAACGGTGGATCTGAACAGGTAAACAACAATAAATGCTTATGCTGCCCAAATTGTCCTCCTATAAATAGGACGCGGTCACTTTAACTTTTCACCATCGTACATAGAGAAAGTAACCCATCCGAACTGAAGAGATTAACTGAGGTAAATCATGTTCTCGGAATGTGTCTTCGAATGATCTTCTATCCGGTACTAAAAGTGTGTCCAGAACTAATAAGTTTTAATGTTGATTTTCTATGTAGAATGTCGAAGAACGTCTTCAGACCATCACGTTGGACGCACTACCAGAACGAGTACGATGCTCCATTGTCGGTTCTGGCACCAACTTCGGATCCGAGCCAGTCCCCTATATTCCCAGGGTACGAAGGATGGTGCGATTTGATCAACTGCGAGTGCAGGGTCTGGCACTCTCCGCTTTATCCAGGTGGGGGTACTCTAGCGGATCCGATAAACTTGGATCTAATCGGACTTGATCTCCCGTGTCCCGTGAAAGCCCTGCGAGAGCTGAAGGAAATTGCTCGGCTGGCCGACATCGAGCGAGCCCGAAGTCGAAAGAAGAATGAGAGGGAGGTTCAGAGGAGAGCGCGTGCTCGGAGGGAGGCAGCGGCAGGTGCGACGAACATTGTGGAGATCCAAGAGCTTAGCGTTGAAGCTCCGACAGGTTCAAGGCGGGGTTTGCTCCGTTAGAAATGTAAACGTTTTACATCTTTTGTGACTTTGGACAAATTTCAATCGACGTCTGTAACTATTTATCTATTTATTGCTCATACTGAACTCAGATGGTCCCACCGATATATGTGTTGAGCAAACATATATCAAATTTTGTGCTTTTGGATTACAATGTCTTTTGCCTTCGGATATAGACCTTGTGTTGGTTTGATTCGGAAAAATATATGTTGCCGTCGGTTCTTCCTCTGAGAATGACCCGACCATCCGAAACATCATAACTAGGTCCTTATATTCGACAATCATCGGATTTAGTTCCATCTGAGACCCGAGTGGTATACCCGAGTCAAACAGGTGGCCATGATCCGAAGTGAATAAGTTTAATAAAGGATAAACAAATTCACCAACTCGATTGATAAGTTTGGTATATTCGAAGTGACGTACATTTGGAGGTATGATGCATGTGAGGGATACTAAACGTCATTAAATATGTCGATGTCCGAATATGTCTTTTCAACTTCTCAAATTATCTTAACCGTTGGATTAAAAGTACTGGGTGGTTAGATCGTGGGCACAATCTTCGAGACGGTTGGAAATTTTCCAAATTATCCTCCTCTATATATATGATCACCATCAGTGTCATTTTCATTGTTATTCTAGAGAGTGGATTTGTGCAAACTTGAGCATCCGAAGCAAAGTGCCTGATATATCCGAAGTGACAGCTGCCTTCGATCCAATACCGTACTAACGCAAGTAAGTATCCGAACATGTTTGTCTTATACTTCAGAACTACATGTTTTACTCTTTTTGATGTATGTGCTTTACTCTTTTCTCTGAGTTTCGTTGAATCGGTTCTTAAAATTCGTTTCGAAGTATTTGCAAACCCGGAACACAAATAGATGAATATGGTAATCGGTAGAAGACTGACTACGCGTACTAACTCCGAACTAATTTAGGACTAATAAATTCGAAGCTAGTGTTCAAAGATAAATTCCTTGGACATTTCTCCGTATATTGCTTTTCTAGGTTGTCTCGGATCGTTTAGAATTAAAATTCCTTTCCTTCCTTCCTTAGGATGTCTGATAGTGATAGCCAGAATGTGTCCGAAGGTCGCAGTTATGGATCCGAGCCAGGCTTAAGCTCGGGTACAAGTTCATACTTTGTCAATTCGGAAGAAAGAATTGATATTGAGGCTGAAGAGATTGCGGGAGAACAAGAACAAGTGCCGGTAGAAATAGGCATGAAGACGGAGGTAAGTAGTCCTTCCTACTGCCTTATAGTTCCCGGTTCTAAATATCCTGATCACCAGGATTACTCGAGTTCCTCTAATTTCCAGGCAATGGCGTCCCATGCGACTACCACCCGAAAGGTCGATACTGCCTCCGGATCGGATGGTGGTGATCTCCCGCCCGAGGTCGGTCTCTTATGTCGTATTCATCCTTACCAATTACCCTTTATCCCGGATCCTCAGGACCCTCTTGTAGAGATGGTGGAGGATACTGTTGATATTGTTGCCTATGGGGCAGGCATAGAGAATACGGTTCGAGTAGTGAGCCCATCCGAGCTATTCAAGTTTTAAGCTCGGATGATGATGAAGCCCTGACTGCTGAGGTACCTTCCGCTCCCATTCTGAAGGAAGAGGAGGAGGAGGATGAGGACGAAGAGGAAGAGAATGCTAAACAAGCTAAGTGTGCTGAGGCTGAAGAGGAGGATGAAGAAGAAGTTGGCCAAGTTGGTACTTCTGTAGGGACGATGTATTGCATCCGAACATCAATGGGGAGTTGAATACGATTGAAACTCTCCCGACAAGGGCCAGTGAAATAACCTCCGAATGGTTAAGAGAGATCCGGGCCAAGTACGAGATCCTAGACTCGCTAGAGTTGATTGCTCTGGATCGGAAACATGCCTTCTACAATCCTCCAAAAGGATGTATGGCAGTCTATGAAGTCTCGCTTCACTGCTGATGGAGACTCCCCGTTGCTCCCCAATTTCTTCAGATCTTCAATGATCTAGACCTGAGTCCACACCAAATCATCCCGAACTCTCTCTTATTAACCTGATGTGCTTCGGTGTACTATGCAAGCATCTCGAGATTCCTCTGACTACGGCCAACTTTCGGATGCTGTTTGAAATCAAGGCCAATGAGTCCCATCCGAACTTTTACTCATTCATTGTTCGGGCTTTAAATATGCCTTCTTTGAGGATCCGATCTCTTCACTAGGAATGGAATGGTGGAGGAAGTACTTCTTCGTTCGTCCGGCTCTGAAGGCTGGTCTGCCCAAATCCAGGCGTGAAAAGTGGGTATTTATGTGTATCTTTTCTCGGGAGACTTATCCCTTTATCTAGACTCCGGCTCAGAATTTGTCCAGATGGATGCAAAGCCCCCGGAAGAAGTATCTGGCTCAGAAGTTTTTCTTTCGAGAGTTGATCTGCCAGCCATTGTCTTTATCTGGCCGAGAAGTGTTACCATGGCAAGCATGGATTTGGTTAGTTATAGGGCCGGATGTATAGACATCCGATGTTTGCTTGCTTGTTTCGTTTCTTATCTAGTGTCTTTAAAATATGGGCAAGTATAATCATTACGGATATACTTTCTCTCGGATCTAACGACACACTTTTCTTGCAGAGTTTTGGTTCGAGTAAATCATGTCAACCCTGTTGGAGTTGAAGAGAAAGCAAAAGGAGGACCAAGAGCAAGAGATCGAGGACCAACTCCGGTCCCGGACCATCAAGGTCTCCACCACCTTGCCGATGGAAGAGGCCATAAATGCTGCCACCTACCAGGATCAAGACCTCCGGCTGGTTTATCATGGCCATGATCCGATGAAGATGCCTACCCCGAAGCAGGGTAAGACTGCGGCCCGGAAGGCTGCTGATGCCAATAAAAAACCTCCCAAGCCTGCTGGGTCCGGATCGTCCAAGTCATCCGGATCATCTGCCACAAAGGCAGTATCCAGAGCCAAAAGGGCTTCCGAAGGTCCGATTCCCCCGGCTAAGAAGGGGACAGGCAAAACAATCGAGGTCCCCAACCCGAAAGCCGACTTAGAGGCTGAGGTGACCCAAATTGTGGCCATGGGAGAAATTGCAAGGATAGCCGAGCTAGTTGAGGCACACCGGAAGGTAAAAAATTCGTATTGCCTGAACTTTGATTTTTTACTCTTGATTATTGCAATACTAATCTCTTCGGGTCTAACTCTTATGCAGATGACTATTGTTGTCCATGCGTGCACGATCGTTGCTGGAGAAAGAGCCGAGATAGACGTCCAGCTCTCCAAGTCCAAAGCCAGTGTGAAGGAGATGGAGGGAAAATTCCAGGACTACAAGAGGAAGTATCAGAACGTGTCCTCGGAGATGAAGAAGCTGGCCACGGACTGGAATGCCCTAGCTCAAGATCTGGCTGATGTCTGGATTGATTACAGAGTGCTCCAGAAGGGGTTGATGAAATTCCTGGAATTGGCCCGAAGCTTCAAGGATAAGATGCTCCTCAATCTCCGAATGACTCGGGCTGAAGCTATCCGAGACTTCCTGGCTTCTCTCTCCTACAAGTTCCATCTCCAGAGCATGTGTGATGATGCCTGGAACGAGGGGTTCAAGGCTGCCCTAGGCCAGTTCAAAATGAAGGGACTAATTCCGGATGATTTGAATCCAAAGACCAAGGCCTAAGTGCTTACAACAATCCGGATGGAACCCACTTTATTGGAGAGGAGAGGCTTTGGATGATGTCGAGCTGATGAAGGATGAGTTTATGGAGCTGGTGGCTTCGGAGATAGAGGACTTGAAGTTCAACGACGGAGGTCCTTTCCTTCCAGACTTTGTGCCCGAAACTCTGCTGCAACATGTCCTGGTTCCCCTCGAGTCCTATCAAGAGCATAATTGGGATTGGTTGATGATCCCTGCTCCGGTCATTGGACATCCGGGGCTAGACCTGATGGATGACTGTCCGAAGTACGTGGAGAAGATGAGGCAGAAACATGAAGTAGAGAAGGCAAAGAAGGCATCCGGAGAGGGGACTTCCAAGGCCCCGGAATGAAGAAGAATGAAGGCGGAGTATGCTCCGTACAAGTGTATGGTGTTCGGACCTTAAGACAATTTATTTTCCTGCACTATTCTGTTGATCCGAATAGTTTTTACTTTCTCGCTTTATTTCGGATGATATTTGTCATTGGTGTGGCTTCGACCCTCCAGTCGGATTGTTTATCTTTGGTTTGAATGATTAATATTTGTTTCCAACTCTTGTATGCTTTATTCGGATGTGTCCTTTCTTGCTTTTTTTTGTGCAAAGCGTGATTTCTCTTATCTTCTACAAGTGTATTTTATTCGGACGTTTGTATGATTTATCTGGCTGTTAATGATTTGTATTTTTCTCTTAACAATCATTGCTTGGTTCGGACTAGATCATACCTGAAACAATTTATCCGAGGGGAAATGTGTTTAATCAGAAGCAAAGAGACCAATTCTTGAAAAAGATAGCCGTTGTATTGATTTGACGTAAACACAATTACAAACTGTGGGTCAAAATGACCTTTGGAACAACATTGGACAAAATAGAAATGATCAACAACATTCTAAGCATAAAACTTTTGCAAATTCCTTGCATTGCAGGTTCTATTGAGAACTCTTCCTTCAAGATCCTCTAGCCCATAGCTTCCATTGTTCCTTACCCCAATGATCTTATAGGGGCCTTCCCAATTAGGTTTGAACTTTCCCACATGGCTAAGGATATCCGTCATCCTTAAGACCAAGTCTCCAACTTGGAGATCCTTGATGCATACATTCTTGTTATAGGCTCGGGCAATGGAAATTTGATATCTAAGGACATGAGCTAAAGAAGAATTCCTCTTATTTTACAGGAGCTCGAGATCATCGATCCGAGCTCCCTCAATTTCTTCGGGCTGATACTGCCGGATCCTTTGAGTTTCAACAATGACCTCCAAAGGAATGACTGCCTCGGATCCATAAACGAATGAGAAAGGGGTTTCCTGAGTTGCAGTCCTCGGAGTGGTCCGTGCCCAGAGTACACCATCTAAGTCTTCAACCCAGCTTCCTTGGAATGTTTTGAGCCTTTTCTCCAGGATCTTAACAATGGTT
This sequence comes from Plantago elongata, assembly GCA_036897095.1. NCBI lineage: Eukaryota > Viridiplantae > Streptophyta > Magnoliopsida > Lamiales > Plantaginaceae > Plantago > Plantago elongata. The sequence continues at coordinate 4,538 of JAYMSP010001825.1, read as the reverse complement.
CGGTTGGTAGACTCGACCTGTCCATTGGCTGGGGGTATCCGACTGAAGTGAAACTTTGTTCGATCTTTAAGGACTTGCACTATTCCTTAAGCTTGTTTCCGGAGAACTGGGCTCCGTTGTCCGAGACAAGTATCCTTGGAAGTCCGAAGCGGCAAATAATATTTTTTCAGATAAAGGTCCGGACACGAGCCTCCGTGATGGTAGCCACTGCCTCGGCTTCAACCCACTTCGTGAAATATTCCACGGCCACAATCAGAAATTTCTTTTGTTTCCCCCTCCCTCCCCCCGAGGGAAAGGTCCTACAATGTTGATGCCCCACTGATCAAATGGGCAAGAGATGATTGATGGAATCATCGGATTGCTGGACCTATGAGGGATGTTGGCATAGAATTGACAATCATTACAGGTTCGGGCGAAGTTAGCAGAATTCTTATCAATTGTTGGTCAGTAATATCCTTGTCGGGTAATCTTTTGTGCCAAAGTTCTCCCTCCGGAGTGGCTACCACAGCTTTCTCTATGCACTTCCTCCAAAACTATCCGGGCTTCTTACGGTCCGAGGCAGCGCAGATGGGTTCCATTGAAGGATCTCTTATAAAGATCACTTTTGAGTAGGAAGTACCGGGGTGCTCGACATTGAACTCTTCGGGCCTCAACTGGATCCGAAGGTAGTATATCATTCAGAAGATAAGCTAGAATATCGGTCATCCAAGTTCTTTTTGAGTCTAAATGATATACCGACAGTCCTTAACCTTGAAGAGGATGCCCGGAGAGTTAACAAGATGATACTCCTCGTGTCTAAGGCTCCGGATGCGGAGTCAAACTTGGTGAGGGAATCCACCTTCACGTTACCTGGTCTATCAAACCTTTCGAAAGAAAACTCCTCAAAGTTTGACACTTCTTCTTTGAGCTTTTCCAAGTACAAAACCATATTCAGACCTTTTGTGGTAAAGCCTCCAGAGTACTAAGATTCAACTAACTGGGAGTCATTATAAGCTCGGATCCTCTTCACTTGTAGTGCCTTTGCCATCCAAAGGCCTACTTGGAGAGCCTCATACTCAGCTTCATTGTTGGCCACCCGAAAGTCCAAGGTAATGGCATAATCCACTTAGGCTCCCTTGGGACAGTGGAGGTGGATACCTATCCCTCCGAGTCTTCCATTGGATGATCCGTCCACCTTCAAGGTCCAAGGTGAAACTTGTTTCTCACTGCCTCCTTCGGGTGTCACCTTTTCCTCATGCATCTGAACATCCTCTGAAGGTCCTTTGGAAGGGACGACTTCTATGTTTGTATCCAAGTATTCTATAATGAACATCCATTGGTCTCCGAAGACACCATTCTCATGATCTTGCTCCTCTTCTTCTATTGGTAGTGATTCGGACATCGATGCTTCAGGTAGAACTTCTGGATCCTCCAGCTTGAGACTCGTGGGCTCCGGATCCTTGGTACCTTATTTCGGAAAGTCAACTAGGAAGTCTATCAAGACTTGGGCCTTCTTGGCTGACGGAGCCTGGTACGAGATGTCGTATTCACTAAGTTCGATTGCCCACTTTGACAGTCTCCCTGATTGTTCCGGCCTTCCCATTACTTGTTTAAGTGGCTCATTGGTCAAGACAATAACTTGATGTGATTTGAAGTAAGGCTTAAGCCTTTGGTCCGTGTGGACTAGTGCATAGGCCATCTTCTCAATGTGAAGGTATCTCAGCTCGGGTCCTGAAAGAGCCTTGCTAAGATAATAGATGGGCAAATGATCAATCCCTTGTATCCGGACTAGCACGGAACTCATTGCCTCATTTGTCACGGCCAAGTACAAATAAAGAGGCTCTCCTTCGATTGGTTTGAACAAGAGTGGAGGTGAAAGTAAGTAGGTTTTAAGGTTTTCAAAGGCTTCCTCACACTCCTTTGTCCATTCGAATCTATCCCCTTTCTTAGTATCTTGAAGAATGGTAAATTCTTCTAGGCTGACCTTGAAATGAATATGCTAAGGGACAAAACCCTACCGATGAGTTGTTGCACTTCATTGAAATTCTTAGGTTGAGGTAAGTCTAGGATTGCTTGGATCTTCTCTGGATTGGCACAAATCCCTCTCTCCGTGACCATGTATCCGAGGAACTTACCTCCCTTGACTCCGAAAGTAAACTTCTCCGGATATCAGGCTCATTCCCTACTTCCTTAGGATGGAGAAGCAATTCTCCAAATGATCAATATGATTCTCCTCGAATTTTCTCTTGACCAACATATCATCTACATAGACCTCCATGGTCTTGCCAAGCTCCTCTTTGAACATTTTTTTATGAGCCTTTGATATGTTGCTCCAGCATTTTTGAGTCCGAATGATATTACTTTAAAGCAATATACTCCTCCCGCTGCAAAGAAAGCTGTCTTCGGGACATCCTCTTGTGCCATCTGAATCTGATATAAGCCTTGATAGACATCCATAAAGCTTAGCAAAGCACATCCGGCTGTAGAATCCAACCGTTGATCAATTTGAGGTAAACAGCTACCCTCGGCTCTATCCCTTTGAGATCAGCCATACTCCAGGCAAAGATATCTGAATTCTTCCTGAGACAGGTTACCAATTTCAGTTCCACCTCTAAGTTCATTTCAGTACGAATCCTGGTCTTACTGTCCGAATTTCCATCAATGATCTGGATTTTTTTGAGGGTCTTGTGTGGCTTGATTCGGACAGACTTGGGAAACTTGTGATCTAATGCCCCTACGTGGATTTCAGTCTTCGGAGGCTGTGACAGGTTCGGAACCTTAGAAATTGCAAGTACCGGATTGGCGGCTATGTTTGTGGATAGTATGTAACATTTCCAAGCTTCTCGTCTATTGCCTAGTTCCTCTCCGACCCCATAAGGAGTGGAAAGCTTGACTCGGTTGTGTAATAGAGACGAGATGGCTCGGAATTGATTAAAGCCTGGTCGTCAAAAGATAACGTTATAATTGAATGCCTTATCAACCACTAGGAACAATACAGTCTGAGTCACTCTCCTTGGAGAAGTCCCATTGATACTTGTAGCTTAATGGTTCAGATGGGTGTGACAATCGCTTCTCTGAATCTGGACATTGAGGTGTTCATCGTACCGTACTCAATATCCCCCAAGTTCATCTGGTCAATGGTTCGCTTGGAGATGATATCCGAGGAACTCCCCGTATCCACTAAAACCTTGTTGACTTTGTAAGTGGCAATGACAAGTGATACTACCAAGGGAAGATTGGGGGTCGAGTATCCCCTCCTCTGGGTGTTGGGGGCGGTATTTCACTATCATCAAAGGAAATGACATTGGACCCCTCGGAGGTACTAGAATCCGAACCAAATCGTCATTCCTTATATCTTGGGCAGTTCTCTCCATATCATTTCGACTATCTCCTCCACTCGGTTCCAGCTATAGCTTTAATGACTCCACTATAAGGCAAGTTTTAATTGTAGCGCCCCAGATCTAGTCCGGACGTCAAGGATTATGCCGAACTTCTAATTACATAGATCTCAAACAATAATTATTACACACCCCGAATATAATTTACAAGTCAAGTCATTTCAAACGTCTAGTAATATCAACAGCGGAGACAAGTCCTAGTCCGTCAGTCTGCTTGTCTATCAACCCCAATCTCACTTCCTGCTTAAAACCTGGGAAAGCGGATTATTGAAACAAGGAGAGTGTCAGTCCTAAAGACTCAGTGAGGATAATCAGGCATGCATGAATATGCGCATAAATGCAACAGTACATCAAACCAACACAACACTCTGATCATACAGTTTTCAAACAGTGGGGAAACCATTAACAGGAACAGTATTGCTGCAGGTGGCATCACCCAGCGTCAGTAACAGTAACAGGAACAGTATGGCTGCAGGTGACCTCACCCAGCACGAAAAGTCTTGTCGAAACCGTCGACCAAGACAGTTTTGTTGAAACCGTCGACCAAGACACCGCTCTTGTCGAAAACGTCGACCAAGGCGGGAAAAGATAGCGCCGCAGCCCGCTGGCTCATTTCTGTCGAAAACATCGACCAGAAAGGATAGCGCCGCAGACCGCTCGGTTACTCTTGTCGAAACCGTCGACCAAGAGGGTTTCACAAATTTTCAAAAACAGTGTGTGGTTGCTTTTCAAAAACAGTTTTCGTGCAACGCAGTGCATGAGGAGCAGTATAACAAGATCTGTAAACAGGATCAGTAATCGGGTTCAGTACACAGGATCAGTAAACAGACTCAGGGTACAGTATCAGTTAGTAACTGGACTAATAGGATGTCAAGTCAATACAGGTAAGGTATTCCTAAGTACCGGTCATCTACAGTTATATAGTTAGGAATCGAAGTTAGTAATCGAGTCGGAGTCAGTCGGTCGTCGTCGGGTGGCCGCAGTCAGGGTTAGACAGTCAGGCAGACACGTATGTAAACAGGATCAGGTACAAGAATTGAAAGACGATGAAAGGAAGCACTTTAACTTTCCTAGGGCCTGATGTCGAAAGCCAGTTATCACTCACCGTATATATCTGGCACGTCAGGTGACTCCGAAATTCCTGATAACAGATAAACAATA
>JAYMSP010001824.1:0-28527 GCA_036897095.1 Plantago elongata | reverse complement strand
GGGGGGGGTTGGGGGAATTCAAAATTCGAAATTTAAAATGCAAAATGAAAAATAAAAATAAAAATCAAATTTGGTCTCATTTTGTAGATCCTGAAAAAACCGTAACCGTTGGTGATTTTTTTTCATATTTTTTTATTTCGTATTTTTGGAGATATTATTGTTCGAAACGGATAAAATTCAAAAACCAAAAAAAGAAACAAAAAAAAAATACACGTGGCAGCAGCCGGTTGGATGCTGCCACGCCATGGCGTGGCACGCCCGACACGGCATGCCACGCTGCGGGAACAGACGCCGCGCCTTACGGTGCGACGTCTAGCCCCCGTTGGTGGCGGTATAACTAGCTACTAAGATTCTGCAATTTGAACCAGAACTTTCACCGATTTACCTTAGGATCATCGAGTGACAAATTATACCATAAGAAGTTGAAACAACACATTCAGTCCTAAACTAATGGATCCACATCCTGACTCTTTGAATCGATTTTCACTCATATTGTTACTAGTACTAACTACTAAGATTCTTCAATTTGAACCGGAACTTTCATCGATTTACTTTAGAATCATCGAGTGACAGATTATACCAGAAAAAGTTGAAACAAAACATTCAGAATGAAATCGATATATCTTTTAGACAAAGCGAAGTTGTTATAGACTTTCTCCATATCCTTTCACCTAGCTTATCTATGTATTTCTATAGGTACGAGCAACTTTGCATAGACAAGTCATCTTGATATTAATATCATGTTTAGATATAAATAATTAGTTGTTATATACTTTCTCCATATCCTTTCACCTAGCTTATCCATGTATGTCTATAGGTACGAGCAACTTTGCATAGACAAGTCATCTTGGTATTAATATTACATGTTTAGATACAAATAATTAACATTAAGATAACAAATGTAATGCAAGAAAAGTCATGTGAAGTATATAAAAAACTTTTTTAAACATGTAGTATTATATATAGTGAACTTTATTGAAATGTCTAAGGGGTTGTTTGGAATGAAACTGTAATCGGTTCATTTGGCTCAATGAGTAGTGATTTGGCCTAAAATACACTTCAAATATTCTATTTCAATTCCATTTCAAATACAATTTCACCAAAATCTATTCAAATGTTCATTCAACCAATCAGCCCTAGCCCCTAAATAATGAAGGAATTTAATAATAGCATACCTTGATTTGCGTACTCTGATCATTAGCAAGATATTTTGAGCTGAAAAAAGCATCAGGACACCTATCCATAACACCGTACTCCCTACAAAATGGCAACCAAACCTTTGCAAATTTAGCAGCCTCCATGAAAGCAAACATGGTAAGCTCCGAACCTCCGTCATCCGACACATAAATCGAGACCTTATCCGGTGGATAATCATACGCCATCACCGATAAGGCCGTGTTAACAACGTTGATAGGCGGCTCTTTAAACGGGTCAGCAGTACATATGAATATATCCATGGCAGGGAGTTCTTCAGGGGCCAAGTATTCTTTAAGGTTTTCGGGGTAAACTTGTCGAGTAACCGGGTTCATGCGAAAGGCTTGAGTAGTTGACCACATGTAGGCCAGGATAACATCTGAGATGAAGAGTGAGAGTGAGATGGAGAAGGAGGTTATGGTGGTAGAGTGGATGAGGGCGTGTATGTGGTGGTAGAAGTGAGAAAGTAATGCGAGGGTGTAAATTGCTGCAAATACGCGGTTTAAGTGGCGGCGACCCTGTGGTTTGACAGAATGAAGTGGTGGAGCCGCCGTGGTTTTGATGGTTGTGTTCTTCATTTTGTGTATGGGGTCACTCACACTATCACACACTCGATATCTGTTGCTATAGGATATGTTTCAATCTTCATAGTATGTTTTTATATAATTTATACTTAGTATATGATTGGTACCTTAAGTGCATTAGAATTGGGGCGAAATTTGTTTTGACCAGCATATGAGACGGAATTGTTTAATTAAAAAAATTAAATTATGATATAACTGATAATAATTTTTTATTGAATTGTATAAATTTATATTTTGGTATGGAATTAAAATTTTATTGGATGTGTAAATTGTAGTTGTAAATTTTAATTACATAATGACTGAGTTTAAAAAATTAAAGCATTACCTCAATTGAAAATGATAGGGGTGATCATGCGTTTAAGTTTCTTTAAGAAAAAGCCTTAATTAATTTGGAATAACTTTCGACTAATTAATGCCTGGAAAGAAAAACAATTAAAAAAATTGCAAATTTGCTCATAAAAAATGTCGCAAATGAGCTGAGGTCTTTATAACGGTAGTAGAACTATGGAGTATGGAGTACAAAAAAATTCTCATGCAGCTCATTTAATTAAAAGTGTAATCCTAATAATTTAGGAGTATACTAATTCAATACGTCTTGGTAATTGCAAGATTAAGAGAAGGATGTGGAGTGGCATATGATACTGCTACTACTTCTGTTTCCTTTTGAGTTAAATTCCACCTACCAAATTTCTATATTCGCAGATGTGATGAAATTATTGATTTTCGAGTGTTCGAATCGATATAGAAAGATCTTTTAAGCTTATTTGCTTTAAAGAGAAGAGGTTTTGAATTACAACAACAACTTAACACGTACGTAGATTACGGTTCTCTTCATTTAAAAATAAAAATAAATTTTTAGTTCAATTTAATTGAATTTTTTAAAATTACTTTTACACTATAAATAAGTTCATTTTAATTTTGTTCAGATGAAGAGAACACCACTATTAATTACAGATACATAATAAATCATGTAAAGTGTTTAATCCACTCCCTCCGTACCGCATCAAATATCTTATATTTTCTCCGTCATACATTTATAATTTTTAACCACCCATCAAATTTCATACATACTAAAAAAAAGTTACCCCACCACTAATAAATAATAAACAATCTCAACCTTACATAAATATTATATATTTTATAAATATTACATATTTTAACACTAAAGGACAATTTTTTCCAAATTATTTATTTTTTATTATTACTTTAACTCACGGAGGAAATATTCCATTTACATGTGTCCCTCCACAAATATTCTATTTATATTTTTAAGGAACATTTTCAACCCACGTCCCCAAATATTTTACATAGCAAGCACATTCATCTTCGTGCTCAAAATCAAGTGAATAGAGAAGCTAAATTGCCCTGAAGCAATGTACTCCTCAGTCCTCATAGAAACACAACCTAAAATTTACAGTTACATAGGGATGGATGACTTTTCCTCATCAATTCTCATCACAAACACATCCTACCATGTACATAGAAATGACAACGTCAAGCATATCTAACACATTATATTCACAACTAGGCAAATAAGGAATATACACAGAATGCAACAACTCTACCCAAGCAATGAGATTCAAGCAAATGACCCAAATAAGCATGTCACTCTGCAGATCTTAGGCTTCCTAGACTTGTGCCTCGAAGTTAATCGATTTAAAAAAAAAACCCAAAATAAGCTATTCTTTCCTCTGACCGAGCCATACTCCATAGTATAGGTGGAAACTGTAGATCGATCAATCTACAATGTGTTCTAAGATAGAATCGACCATGACAGAATCTGTAGGTAGCAAAGGCAGCTTGCTTCCTTTCATTTTCTTCACATCTTGGCTAGAACATATGAAGATCCTCCTTACCATATTACAGAATTCCCTGCAACAAAATAGTATTGCATCAGTTACATTAATAATTAAAGGCCTATGAAGTGTACAATCAAGAGAATGCTTACGTCCATGGATCGTCACCCATCAACATCATATCGCCTTCATCATCTGTGAACACAACTTCCCATTTAGTACGGAGCTGCAGCTCGCCTTTTATTTCAAACATGTCTTCAAGTTCAGCTATAAGAGCATCATACCCATTCAATATGGTCAAATCCACTGCACGACCAACGGCAACCCCTTGCATTTGTACCTTTTGGATTTCATAACAAACACATTACAACTGATTAAGTTCAATTTCAAGGCATCAATAAGACTATAATTCACATCCAGCAATAGACTGATATCAAACAAATATGTCAATGCACAAGAGTCGCAAGTCAGATCTACCTTTGTGCGACTTCTAGAGGAGTTGCTCTGTCTGCTCTGCACTTCCTTTGTTGGTAAATTCAATTGATCTTGCTTCAGGTCTCCATAATCCTTTGTAATACCAGATTTCTGATGGGAATCACTGGAAGATAGGGTACCGGTAAAATATGCTTCACCGGCATCGGTGGTTACTTTGACCGGTTCTAAAGATGAATTCTCAAAAAGGGCTAGAGTTGAAGGGAACTTTAAGTCAAACCCAAACAATCTAACTGGTGTAACAGTTTCAGCTTTCCTATCATCATTCCAGCGAGACACAAGGCTATTTCCGTGCTTTATCGGGCTTGGAGAGTGGTTTGAAATAGCAGACCAGGATGATGGATTTACACTCTCTTCCATTTTTTCATCATTTATGATAGAGGATGCATTCTTACAGGGTGCACCGGCCATATTGGTAATAACCCTATGTCCCTCAAAACCACGTTTTAACTGGTGTGATTCATGCGGCATATTCCAGGCAAGTGATTCTGTCAAAGCTGGAGTTTCCAAAGCATCTACATAAACATACAAGCCGGGTCATGACTCAAAACTCACAAAAGAAAAATGAGAATTGAAAAAAAAAATTGAGAACACCAATCTAACCAGGAGATGAGATTTCGATCTGTGAGCGAAGCCTTTTTTGCTTCGAAGACAGTGTCTGAACCAGGCTTATGGGTACTGGTGCAACAAATGGTTCTATATCCCACGGAGAAACTCGTTCAGGTCTTGGAATGGAAGCAGGTTCATCCCAGTGGACCTAGGAATATTAGCAAGAATGGGGTAAGACATTGGACTTCAGTTCAATAATATGCTAAAACGCCATAATTTTTACAATTATTAACATGAGTAATCTAACCTTCAACGATCGCCACTGGGAACCTTCCCACTGAGAAGTATTCTCAACCCCAACAATTGTACCAGAAAACCTGATCATTTGTTGAAAAGGAGAAACAAAAATTAGAAAATTCGTTAATGATGCACTCAACAAAAGAATTAACTAGATTTATAGTGATCAACCTTCTCTCAGGAGATTCCTCGCCCTCAAATCGCATCTTAAATCTCATGCCTACTTCGGCACTATGGTTTACAGCTTCTAGATATTTGTTCAGACCAATGATGAACTGACTTGTTCTGAAAGTGAAAACCACATAATAAGAAATCAGAAACAAAGATGGACTTGTGAGTCCCGAATTCAGAGCAGAGAAGAGAAAGTAAATCAGACCTTGGTTTGTAATAAACAACAAACATCGTGTGAGTAGTTAAAGCATGAGATGCAGTTGCAAGCACGCCCAAGTGCATGCTCTGACTTGAAATCACTGATGATGGCATCGAGCTCTGCTGAATTGCATGGCGCCTTACTCCAACTCGTAATTCACCATCCTCTCCCCTATGAATGACAAAATTTTAAATTAGGCATGAATACGGGAAAAAGGATAACATCAGTTTCAGTTTTCAAGCAACATGTATTACCTCAAGAATACAAATGAATCTCCAGCAACTAATTTCTTAGAAGTAACAAAAGTACTCCATCCTGTTGTAAGCAAATGCCTCCGAGGTTGACCTATTTCATACAAATTATTTATGGTTAACCTTACAGTGAGAAGAGAAACTACATCGGATAGTTTGACACTCATATACTTAGTAACGTGACACATAAACATCAATAGAATACTTCTGCAGCAAAGAAATACAGGAAACACAGAAATGAGATATAAACCTCTAAAAATATGCTTGAACTGCCACTCTATTCCATGCAGATCCCTGGCCATGAGTTCCTGTGTTGGCGTCTGCTGAGTCATATCCTGATCCAGAAACACACAGGGTCAACAACACTGAATTCACTCAGAACAAAGAGAAGCACTCCTTGCAAAAGAGAAATCCTTACCAGTGGAGGAAGGCACTCGGTAGCATGCCTACGAAGGACTGAAAACCCGCCGTGAGTGCTAGTGTCAGAGGCTGTTAAAACCTTGCAGAAAGAATGAACTGCAGGTCTAGGAGGCTCCTCAGGAGTATCATCAGGACTTTTTGGCTCAGTTTGCTACAAAGAATCAAATCAAAAGTCAAATAATCTCTATACGCGTGATTCAACTTGACTTTCGTTTGCTGAAGACTACAAACAACACAGACAATGATTTTCTCTTTTCCCACAGGGAAAGATTAGCAAGAATGAAAAGAGTCCTTACATCAGATTCAGGCATCAAGGTAATCTGTGCATAAACTTCATCGGTGTCTTGTTCAGCCTACACACAGATAAAACAATCTCCAAATCACCAACCATTCTATAAGTGCACAATCATCTACCTGTTTCACCTTTTCCACAGCTTCATTCTAACTCATAACACAGTACTAACATATGTAGTAGTAATATTCCTGCTCAAGAATACAGTAACCTAGCTCTAAATAGGTCATAGTTCAACAAAAAGGCCAAAGAGTACAAACCATTAGCACAATGTTGAAAACACGACAAAGGATCTTTGGAGGTAGATTGAACATGGGTATCCTCTCATTCAGCTCCTGATTCGTTGATGCCTCCAACTAATCACAAAAGCCCAAAAGTAATCAGCTTTCAAAATCACAATCTCACATCAAAGATCTACTACATTCAAGAATATTCACCCCAAAACTCACTTGCTCCATGTGTCCTTGTGGGAAATAATACACCCTTTCTCCCATCTTTGGCACATCCACCAAAGGCCCTGCACACGCCTTCCAAAGCTCCTCATACATACCATCTTTTCCTCCACCACCACCACCACCTGATAAATCACCAAAAAAACCCCAAATTTTAGTCATCAACAAGAATATACACTAACTGAAAAAGAAGTCAAAAACCCACCTTTAGTTGAGAAGCTGCTATGCAGCTGGTTCTGCCGAGAAAATGACATTCTGTTTGCCATTACAAGACCAAACTTTTACCCAAACCCAAGAACAAAAATCTTATCTTTTCCTCAATTGAGAACAGGAATCTTCTTCTTCTTCTTGCACCTTTAGACGAAACCGGAAAAAGGGTTCGTTTTTAACACACAGACAGTCAGGTCAGATGACTCAGGTCAAGAGAAAGGGCTGTGAGAATGAGAAACGGCGATGAAGTAGTATCCCAAGAAAGAAAGAGCTGAATGTGTGCCTTGATTTATTATCTGTTGCTTTCCTTATCTCTCTCTCTCTATAAAACTGATGAGTTTTTGTGTAATGAGTGTTGTATGTATTGGTTTCTCAGAGGTAGAGTTGTCTCCTTTTTACACTGCACACCTTCAGTCTGTGTATATATGTGCAATTATTGTACTTTTTTTTATACATACTATATTAGTAGTATTGATTATTTATTGGTATTAAAATTGTTAACTAAGTGATGCTTAATGAGGCATAACCTAACTAACTATGGTTAGAGAAGGTAACCGGAGTTGGACGGTTCGGGTGACCCCAACATGTTGCCCGACTCTTGGTGGCAATGGAGAGGATAATGTGTGGTTTTTAATGTTTGCCTTTAGACTTGGGGACCATATGCTATTAGATGGTGTCACTATGCCAATTTAATTTCCTTTACTGGTTTTGGTATATGGTCAACAAGTACTTTGTTAGGATAATAGGATGTAAGTTCCTCAACTTGGGTTTAGATTTTCAGCTTTTCTTTTTTCTTTTTTTTTAAGTGAAGATATGTATTAACAAGAACAATAAATATATAGATCGTCACACACACAAGTTCTATAAAGTCGAACGTCACATCTTCCAAATTTATTTGCAAATTCAAGATGACTCTTCCGTTTATGATTGAGTCATAGTTGTCATCGTATAATATAGTGTGGTCTATGATTCTTATAACACCGGCAACAAAAATACTAGTTCCATCATTAAAATGAATTTTAAGGTGAAGATAACGGAGTATACTAGTTGAATTGGAAATGAAAATGTATTGGGTAGTTGAAATATACATTTGTAAAATAAGTAATTAAAAATGGTGGTAAAAAAATATTTATTATTTTTTACTAGTGTATGAATTTAAATTCACTGTTTTAAAATGATAAATTTAGAAGTTTTGAAATACGGACAGCCCCAGACCCACACCATACCATACAAATCTGAATGAATTGGATGATGGTCTTCATGGATAAAAACACGGAATAATGAAAATTTGGAATTTGGTGCAATTAAACAAATGACATGAATATTAATGTTGGACTGAGGTTGTTTGTCTGGTTGGGTGGGTGGGTAGTTCCTTTGTCTGCTCTGACTCCAGCAAACCGGGTTTGGCTCCGCTGCAACCCTGCAAACCGGTTCATACACCAACCAACTCTTAACCTCCATATCCAACTTAATTACTTTCACTGCCATTCTCTGGGAACACGTGAAGCATGTACCTGTGGTCAGTCGTCTATCTATCTATTCAGAGTTACAGTTGGCCATACATGTCAGCAGATGAGATGAGTCCACGTGGCGCAGAGGAACCCGTCCGATGATGTGACACTAGTCTCTGTTGGAGTAAGTTCGCCCATAACATAAGGTAGGTCGGCTGGTCCATCTATCTCAATTTGTAAGACCAGACCATGCCTTATATTGTCACTCGTGACTTACTTACAATAGCCCTTCATTTTTGACCTAATTTGCATGTTTCTGAATATGCATGCCATTGGATTGGAATTCTACTTCTTCGACCCATACACCTATCCATCAACGAAAACGTCTTCGTATGAGATGTAAATTCAAGCAACTATACATTGTACTTAGTTACTACCACCATAAAATAAAATAAAATGTGTGTTTCACACTCATTATATTTTGTCTTTTACATCATTGCACATTCATCTAGTCTTACGAGATCAGATTGTTTATGTTTCCGGATTAATTATTCACACCATTTATCAATAATTTGAAATAGATTAATTCTACTAGGATATGGTTTGTAACTATATACCTTACCATGTTCGATGTCCAGTATCCAGTATCCTTATTCGATGCTCGTTCTCCATGTCCGATGTACGGTACACATGTTTGATGTCCGGTAACCGTAACCATTACCCGGTATATGTGTCCGATGTGAAGTCTGATATTCGAATTCGATGTTCGATATTCGTGTTCGATGCCCGGTATCCGTATCTAATGCTCGTCACATGTGTTTGATGTTCAGTATCCGTAAGCAATACCCAGTAACCGTACCCGATGCCCGTCACTTGTATCCAATGCACGGTACCCGTGTTTGATGCCGGTATCCGTAAGCAATGTCCGATAATCGTACCCATTATCCGGTATTTGTGTCTTGATGTCCAGCCCTGTTACCCTATCTAATTAACATATCATGTTGTTAGTTTAATTATTGACCCAATATAATAAATTGCACTTTTAAAATTCGTCTTATAATTGATTAAGGTCCAAATAAATTCGTTAGTAATTTTTATAGATCTCGAAAAAATAATTCAAACATAGTCAAGAGTGGTCTCTATTTATATATCTCGAAAAAATATAATCGTTGATAATTTTTATTTATTTTTATTATTTTTTATTTTAAGTTATGGACGTTTTAAATTGAACAAAATAAAATTTAAAGAGAAAGATGAAGATTAAAAAGTAAATAAATGAGCTAGTGAGATGAAGAAAATAAATATGTGGGTCCTCTCAATTACTTTTACATGGTAAGTACACAAATATGTACTATTTGATAAAAAAATATATGAAGTTTGTTGATGATTTTATTGAAAAAAATTAAAAAAGATATTGTGAATTAGTATAAATTTATAAAATCTCTCGAAAAATGGGCATATATATGTATGTATAGTTGTTACGATTAGAGCGTTTATCTTCTTATTTGCACCTTCTTTTCTGGTTGAATTGCATATTTGGCTTTTAGGTACGATGAGATGTGAAATAGAAATGGTGGTGATGAATTGGAATTGTAGTATGTGGCCCAAAGTCTTCAATCGAGTGTGTGACTTACCTGTTAAATACACACATTGCAAGTGCACAAGAGCTACTCCCTATAATATATGTGCCAACTCTCTTTTTTTATAAGAATTATTAAAAAATAAATAAACTCATTTTAATATGATATCAAAGTTCATAAACTAATAAAGTTGATGTTGGACCATGAATTGGGTCCCTATCTACTTGCTCCTTTTTATTGTCACGTATTAAGCTTGGGTATACCGACTCACACGTGAAGGAGTCTGTTACATATTCTACATTACTTGAGAATATATTTAGCACTCTTTATAGTGACAACTCAATTTCCTTATAATAACTTTTGACTTCTAGATGAACCAATTTTAACATTATTAAAAATCAAATATTTATTTAAATATATAAATGAAATATAAAATATTTTACATCTGATTAGAATAAAACGGGTACCATTTACCAATCTACAATTGTTGTAGAGTGGAGGTAATAATATACATAGCTAGTATGCTCATGAGTACTTACGAGGGCACATTAATAATAGCATTATATCCCACTTGGTCTTTCTTTTTTCTCCATCCCATTCCAACTTGCAAGCATTCAATAATTTGTCAAAGTCTTATTCAAAATTTGATGGACGCTGGAATTTTGGGGAATATACTGCTAATTTTCCTTTACCTTTATCCCTTGTCCTAATCCGCTCGTGCATTTAAATTACACAAAGTGGGTTTTGAGCAACACTTAATTGTGTGTGACATCACTTTTCCTCTTATTTTAAAACGTTTATCGAGCAACACAAAATATCTTGGTATACAATTCTGGTACGACGGATCATGTTACTAATAACAATATTAATATATTTAATTAAAATATTTATATTAAAATAAGTATTGCTCTAATATGAAAAAATTTTAATATAAAAGATATAGACATTTTAATTAATAATATAAATATTTTTATTAAAAATATGAGTCGTCATTATATAGTGATCATATCTTATAACAACCGCTCCTTGAGCAATAGCTAGTATATTTATGCGGAAAAGTTGTACTAAAAGTGAAAACTAGTCTACAATTTACAATCAAATTGTCCCCTATGGCCTTTGGGTGTAAATGATTCCCTGAATTTTTAATTGCATTAGGTTTCAAAATGTTGATTAAATTCGGGTAAATGTACAAATCATTTACAATCACTACAATTTAATGGCAAACCATACTCTATTTATATGATACTTCGTTTTCTTTTTAAAACTACTAAAATTACAACTAATTTATTCATATACCAACACCCTTTACTCCTAAATCACCTTATGATTCCACCAGAAATCGAACTTTACACCTCCTCCTACCACTCCAGCTTCATTGCACTCCAACACCTTATGCCTCCCCTATATATTACAGGTATGTTCAGGAAATCAATCAAGAAACTGAAAGTATAAATATACAAGCACAAACAAAGGATGAAGAGAAAAGCGCATTTCTACCGTGTTACGTTTTCTATTCTAAATAGAAATGCGACTTGTACATTCTGAAGAATAACTTGTACCTCGGTCATATTAGCTATTAGATTATTTTGGCTGTTAGATTAGTTACTTATTTAAGCCTTCTCTTTTCCTCTTTTGTATTCATTCATTCAGGAGACTATCTTCTCCATCAATACAATACAAGTTTATACGTTTCACATTGTATCAGTTGAAATCATCTTGATCCATTGATTTCTTCCGCATTCTCTGATTGTTTCATCGATCTTCATCAATTTTTTGTTCTCCCTTTTTTCAATTCTGCAAGAATCTATCGGTGGATAAGTTTTCCGTTCACATCGATCTTGGTTGATAACCGTTTTCTCCATCTTCTCCTTCAATGGCAGATGATACAACTACCAACACCACCACGCCTCCACCCACTATCACCAAACCGTCATTAAATCTGGCTGAAAAGCATTTGCCCCCTACTATTTTCACCCATCCGATCACCCTGGCCTTCAAATAATCTCCGTGATCTTCACCGGAGAAAACTACATTGCTTGGAGCAAGGCAGCCACTCAAGCTCTTCGTGTAAAGAACAAACTCCGTCTAGTTGACGGTACTCTTCCCGTCCCTGATTTTGCTGATTCTGCATTATATGAGGCATGGGAGCAAGCTAATGCCCTTGTCCTCTCTTGGTTAAATTTGTCTCTCCAAGAGGACATCCGGAACAGCTTGTTATACTGTGAAAGTGCTCAAGATATTTGGCATGAACTCAAATCTAGGTACGAGAAAATCGATGCTCCTCGTGTATTTTCTTTAGAAAAATCCCTCAGTTCCATGAGCAAGGGTACTCAAACTATTACCCGGTATTGCAACAATTTCAAATCCATCTGGGATGAGTATTTGAGCTACAGGCGTGCTCCTGTACTTGTGGTGCCATGAATGGTTGTGTTTGTCAATTATTGAAAAAAATTGAGGCTACACATCAGCGTGATGTTGTCATGAAGTTTCTTGTGGGCCTTGATGATTCTTACCACAATCTGAGAAGTCAGCTATTGCTTCAGAGACCAGTGCCTACACTCACTCAGGTCTACTCTACTTTGCTTCAAGAAGAAGCTCAAGGAGCCCTTTCTTCTCCTGTTCTGCCAACTCCTTTGGACACTGCATCAATGGTTGCCAGAACGGCGATGGTGCTTACAAACCACCACAGTTCAGGGACAATTCAGGCTATGGTGGCAAGTTTCAAGGCTATTCCAAAGATAGAACAAAAAAGAAGTGCTCTCATTGTCACTTAACCAAGCAAACTGTAGAAAATTGTTTCCAACTTATCGGATTCCCACCAGGTTGGAGAACGCCAAGAAACAACTCTGGAAATACTAGAAGATCCTCAACCAACATTGTGGAATCCTATACTGATGATGGTGTCTCCTCGTCACAAGATCATCCCTTTGTTGACAATGCCATGTTTCACCAGTTTAATCAATTTTGGCTTTTTAGAAGCAATCTCAGGGTCAACACTCCCCACCTGCATCTCAGTCTATGCATTGTGCCGATATAGTTGTTGCTTTTTTGCCTGCAAATCCTTCTGAAATTGTGCCTTCAGGTTTACATGGTTTGCACTGCTGTTTTAATGTCCTTAATACATCTCATATGTCTAATTGGATAATTGACATAGGTGCTACTGATCATATGTTGTGTGACATGTCTCTTTTCACTACTAAACCTATTTCTATGCATGCTTTCATACATCTTCCCAATAATCAGTCCACAATTGCTACCTATATGGGTGATATTGTTCTTACTGATGCATTGACTCTCAAAAATGTGTTGTTTGTCCCAAGCTTCACATACAACTTATTGTCCATTAGCAGTCTCACCAAAAGATCTCACTGCAATGTCTTGTTCACTTCTGAGAAATGTATTCTTTTTAGTGCTGATAATTTCAATTTGCAGGACATCCTTCCATCCAAAGAGATTGGGGTTTCTGAACAAGAAAATGGCTTATATCATTTGAGACTTGCTTCTAAGGATGTTGTTTTACCTACTACTATTCATAATTCACATTCCTCTCATGTTGATTCTAAAATTTTCTCTGTAAAACTTGTTAATACTGCTAAGCTTTGGCATCATAGGCTTGGGCATGCTTCCTACAAATGTATTTCTCACATTTCAGATTTGGCTATTCCTTGCAAAGACAATATACCTTGTGATGTATGTCACTTTGTCAAGTTTAAGAGATCTCCTTTCAATATTAGTCTTACCTTTTCTGAGAATATTTTTGATCTTCTACATGCTGATATATGGGGTCCTTACTCTACCCCTAGTTATCAAGGTCACAAATATTTTCTCACTTTAGTGGATGACCACAGTAGAAATACTTGGATTTTTCTCATGAAAGCCAAATCTGAGGTGAAAATTCATTTAACCAATTTTCGTGCTTTTGTTAAAACTCAATTTCATGTGGGAATCAAATGTATTCGTAGTGATAATGGCAGGGAATTTTTGTTACATGATTTTTATGCAAGTAATGGCATTTTACATCAATTGTCCTGTGTTTACACCCTTCAACAAAATGTTGTTGTAGTACGTAAACACCATCATTTGTTACAAGTTGCCAGGACTCTTATGTTCAATTCTCATATTCCTTTATCTTACTGGAGTGATTGTGTTCTCACAGCAGCTCACATAATTAATCGACTACCCACTGAACTTTTGGGTAACAAAACTCCCTTTGAGAGGTTACATGGCAAACCTGCTTCTTATGACCACATTAGAGTTTTTGGTTGCCTATATTTTTGCAACACTGTTAAAGAACTCAGAACTAAATTTGATTACAGGGCTAACAAATGTGTTTTCATAGGTTATCCTTTAGTTGTTAAAGGCTACAAATTATTAGATTTACACACTCACAAAATCATCATCTCCATAGATGTCAAGTTCTATGAACATATTTTTCCTTTTAAAATTGACATTTCTATCTCTCAGCCTGTTGGTTCTTGTTCTGATATTTTCCCTGATTCATCTCATTTTTTTGGATACTACTAATGTTGTTTCTCTTGTTATTGATTATGTTCTATCTTCTACTCCCTCTGACATTGAGAATCAGGTCTTATGTTACTGGACTATACTACATACAACATAGATGATTCTCCCATTGATGGTTCACCACCTGATGCCTGCAGTCTGACACATTTTCACATCATTCAGTGCTTCAGGATACTGATCCACCAATTGAAGAAATTCAAAGAAAATCTTCTAGAACTAGATTTGTACCTGCTCATTTACAGGTCTATGAGGTTACATTACCTCCTTCTCTACACCATTTTGGTGCTCTTCATGTTACAACCAAATACCCTAGTTCTGATTTTTTGAGTGGAACTCACCTTTCTTCTAAGCATTATGCCTTCACAGCTGCTATTACATAGGCAATTGAGCCAAAGACTTATAACATCCTGCCAAGATCAATGAATGGCAAAAGGCAATGGATGCAGAATTGAAAGCCTTAGAACAGACTAAAACCTGGAGTTTGGTTGAGTTACCACAAGGAACTTGAGGTGAATTCTTCAACTAATAAAGTATCTATATTACTAAAAATGTAATTTATAAAAGATACTAAAGATCAATTATTAGGCTAAACTTATTAAGGAACTTATTAAGGTAGAAGCATTGTATAGGTTGTAAATGGATTTTTAAAATTAAACATAAGGCATATGGTACTGCGGAAAGAGATAAAGCCAGATTGGTTGCAAAGGGTTATACACAGGAAGAAGGCATTGATTATTTTCATACCTTTTCACTTGTTCCTGAACTAACCACATTCAAAGCTTTACTTGCTATTGCAGCTCAAAAGGATTGGTTCTTGCACCAATGTGATGTCAACAATGCATTTCTGCATGGTGACTTGGATAAGGAAGTTTACATGACTCCTCCACCTAATTATCTTGCATCTAATGACAATAGAGTGTGTAAACTCACAAAGAGTCTTTATGGCCTCAAACAGGCTTCTAGATAGTGGTTTCACAAGCCATATGGTGGAGTGTTTGATTGCTTATAGTTTTATACAATCTCTTTCTGACAATTCTTTGTTCATTCTCAGCAATGACACTTCTTATATTGTCTTAGTTTGTTGTGTTGATGATCTCATTATTGCAGGACCAAATGAGAATGATTTCAATAAAGTGAAACAACACCTTCATCATGCTTTCACTATTAAAGACTTGGGAGTGTTAAAATACATGTTGGGTATTGAAGTAGCTAGAAGTTCTGAAGGAATATTTTTATGCCAAAGAAAATGTACACTGGATATTTTGGAAGACATTGGCTATATTGCTAACAAGCCAATGGATACTCCCATGGATAGCAAACAGAAATTTAATTCAGTTGATTCCCCATTATTAGCATATGTCACTACATATAGAAGGCTCATTGCCAGATTGATTTATCTCACAATTACAAGGTCAATCATAGCCTATGCATTACAAACACCTAGTCAATATATGTCACAGCCTACAGAAGATCATATGCAGGCAACACATAAATTATTGAGATACTCAAAAAAGATTCCTGGACAAGGTCTTTTATTGCCTTCGACAAAAGGACTCAAGCTCACTACATATTGTGATAGTGATTGGGCAAGATGTCCAGAAACCAAAAGGAGTATCACTGATTTTGGTATATATTTGGGTGACTCACTTATATCTTGGAAGTCTAAGAAACAACCTACAGTTAGTAGATCATCAACATTGGCTGAATACATGGCTTTGCCTTACACTTCATGTGAGGTTCAATGGCTACTATATTTGCTGATAGATCTTGGTTTTCCTCAACATGATCTAGTTGCTATCTATAATGATTCCAAGAGTGCTCTTTGCATAGATCAATACCTAGTGTTATATGAGAAAGCAAGGCACATCCAGATCGATTATCACTTCACAAGGGAAAAGCTTCAACAAGGCATTAAAAATATCATACATATCCCTACATCACAAAACATTGTTGATATCTTCAGAAAACTTCTTGGCTTGGATTTGTTTGCTTTATTCAGTTCCAAGATGCATCTTTTCAACATACATGCGCATCTTGAGGGGGGATATTAAAGCTATGTTCAAGAAATCGATCAAGAAACTGAAAGTATAAACATATAAGCACAAACAAAGGATGAAGAGCAAACCGCGTGTTACTTTTTATATTCTAAATAGAAATGCGACTTGTACATTCTGAAGAATAACTTGTACCTTGGTCAGATTAGCTATTAGATTATTTTAGCAGTTAGATTAGTTACTTATTTAAGCCTTCTCTTTTCCTCTTTTCTATTCATTCATTCAGGAGACTATCTTCTCCATCAATACAATACAAGTTTATACGGTTCACACTATATGCTACTTTGCTCATTATGTAATTTTTTTTTTTCTGAATTCTGATCAACAAAACAAGAAAATGGGAAAGTTAGAATATTATTTGGGTTGTGTTCTTTTCAACTAAAAATCACTTCAGTTCAGTTCAGTCCAGTCCAGTGTAGTTCAGCTCGGCTTAGTTATAATTTATACCTTACTTCAGTTCAGTCCAGTTCAGTTCAGTAAATTTCAATTGAAGAGAATGTAAGAGTTAAGGCACAGTGGAGCAAAGAAATATGCAGCAAACAAGGAACAAAGAAACGGAATTGAAGAAAGAGCTGAAGACAGAAAAACGTGCTTTCTCATTACGTTTTTCTGTATTAATAGAAATGTGACTTGTACTAGCTGCAATTCTGTTTGTACTCTTTGCAGTTAAAACTTTCTGTTACTTTTCTTCCTGCTTATTAAGCTAGCTAGAATAGCTTTCATATTCATTCATTCATTCATTCTCTTGTAACCTTTGATAGATTTTACTACAACTGAAACCATAATTTGGTTTTCAGTATTTAAATACAATTCTGTATTTTCACACGGTATCATCGTGAAGAATTCGATCTTTTGTGACCAAACTTTGCTTCCGCTTTCCTGATTTTTCTGATTGATCATGTTGTTTGTGAATTAAGATTCACATTTTTTGGTTGTTTTCAATTATTTCTTGTGAAATAACCGTTTTCTTTGAGCATCAATGGCTGATCCTGTTGTAGCGCCACCTGTGAGTTCGTCGTCGATTATGCTGAGTCCCACGGATAATCCACATTCTCCGTATTTTATCCATCCGAATGAAAGTGCTGGCAATCGTGTGATTGCAGAAACGTTTGATGGAACGAATTATCCTCAATGGGTGAAGTCTGTTCGTATGTCTTTAGAGGTGGAAGGTAAATTCGGTTTTCTTGATGGTACTATTAAGATTCCTTCACCTGATGATGTTGTTATGTTTAAGGTTTGGGAAAAGGTGAATGTGTTGATTCTCTCTTGGTTAACGTATTCATGTACTCCGCAAGTTCGAAATACTTTGGTTTATGTTACTTTTGCGAAGGATATGTGGGATAGTTTTCGTACTAGATACTTGAAGGTTGATGGTTCTTGAGTCTTTACAATGAAGAAGTCGATTAAGCAGGGTACTCATTCAGTAACTGTGTTTTATAATCAGTTTACAGCTCTTTCTGATGAGTATTACAATTATAGAGCATTGCTTACTTGTAAGTGTGGTAGGTGTGTTTGTGGTTTAGCTCAAGAAGTCAGTGAGACATTGCAAGCTGATTTTGCTTTGGCTTTCTTAGTTAGTTTGAATGATTCTTTCAACCATATCAGAAGTCAGAATTTAATGATGTCTCATGTTCCTACTATTATGTATTCCATTTTACAACAAGAAGAAAGTCAAAGGAATTTGCAGCTTCCTTCTGTAGATTATATGGCCATGATGGTCAATAACAACTATAGTTCTCTGGATGATAATGATAATTCTTCTGCAATGGTGGCTAACTCGAATGGTTACAGAGACAACATGAAACCTGCTTTGAAGTGTAAACATTGTGGTTTTATGGGGCATATTGTGGATATGTGCTATCAACTCATTGGATATCCACCTAATTGGAAAGGTCCTAAAGTCAGGATTAAATGGTGGTAATACAAATTCAGCAGACTCAACGAAATGGTACTATTATGGTGAATAATAGAAATCATAATAAAGTTCATGCTAATGCTGTGGTGGTTGAACAAGGTTCAAGCTCAGGGGTTGATAATAATTCTATGACTTTTTTTTATCATGAAATGTTTACTCTTAGTAAGTGGGGTTTGTTAAGGCACATAAAGCTGGTTCTGGTTATAGTGATTCTTCTATGGCTATGGCTGCAGTAACACAAGCCATTCCTACTCAGGCTACTAATGTGACAGTTCCAACTTCTACAAGTGCTATAGGTAATGCATGTATTGGATATGCACTATTATCTAGTTCAATGCATGATGTATGGATACTTGATACTCGAGCTTCTGATCATATGTTCTTCTAATAATTATGTTTCTCCACCTATTTTAGCATCTAAGTCTATTCAATTGCCTACAGGTAATGTTACTAATGATGTGAGTGCAAGTACAATTCAATTGTCAAAAGAAATAGCGCTAAAAGATGCTTTATATGTTCCTATGTTTCAATTTAACTTAGTATCTATTAGACAATTGTGTATTCAGAATAATTTGCGTGCTATATTTGATGCTGATGAGTGTGTTTTGCAGGACAAAGTGTCCAACAAGATGATTGGTTATGATGGGCATAAATATGGCCTTTATCACTTGCAAATACAACAATATTTTCCTCTAAAAATCTCAGATTCTATTGCATCTGTTGCAAATGTTTCTCATGATAAATCTCTGGATCCTTCTGTACTTTGGCATCTTAGGCTAGGCCATTATCCCTTTTCAAAAGTTCATTGTATTTCTGATTTGAAACTTTCTCCATGTAACACAAATTATCCTGTGATGTATGTCAGTTTGCTAAACAAAAGAGATGATTCTTTCACAGCAGTTTGAGTGTTTTTAAAGCTCTTTTTGATCTTGTTCATGTAGATATTTGGGGACCATTTTCCCTTGATTCATATAATGGAGCTAAATACTTTCTAATTGTTGTAGATGATTCTTCACATTGCACTTGGGTTTTTTTTTTTCATGCGTTACAAATCTGAGACTAGATCACATTTGCAAACTTTTTACAATCTTGTTTATATTCAGTTTCAAACCAAGATTAAAGTTATTCCTTCTGACAATGGAGTTGAGTTTTTATTCAGGGATTTTTATGAGACTAATGGGATTATTCATCAACGCTCTTGTGTAGAAACTCCTCAGCAGAATGGCCGTGTAGAATGTAAACATCAGCATTTGTTGCAAGTTGCACGTGCTTTGATGTTTCAATCTCATGTTCCCATGCAATTCTGGACATAAGCTGTTAGTGCAGATGTGTATATCATCAATCGTGTTTCCACTATGATTTTACAAAATCGCAGTCCATATGAAGTTTTATATAACAAGACACCAGACTATGATCAAATGAAAGTCTTTGGTTGTCTGTGTTATGCCTCTACTCACATCTCTACTAGATCTAAATTCTCAACTAGAGCTCGCAAATGTATTTTTTTTGAGTTATCCAGTTGATGTTAAGGGCTACAAGTTGTTGGATTTAACAACTCAGAAAGTTTTCTTATCAAGAGATGTCATTTTTTTGTGAAACAACATTTCCTTTTAAACTTGATAAAAATATAAATCAGGTTGACACTTTGGTGTTATATGAACCTGTTTATAATGATCCTATTAATCTTTATAATCCAACTTCTAGTCCTGAGTTGTTAATTTCTCCATCTCAGTTTGTTGCTCATAACATTGATGAGGAAACTCAGCACGAAAGTTCATTTACTAATGATAGTGTTACTATTTCAGGAGACAGTGGAGCAAATGATATGCTTGATAGTGATCAACATGATAGTGATGTTGATTTTTTGGTTAATTCAGTTTCTGAGCCTAATGATGGTAATGTACCTAAGTTAAAAAGGTCTAATAGAGTAAGAAAGAAATCTAGTGCTCTTGATATTTATCACTATCATGTTCCACCATCCTTGAAAGTACATAATACTTCTTCAGCTAATTGTTCAAAAGCTTCTGATATATTAGTTACTTGTGCTCCTTCTGCTTATTCATTGGACAAGTACATTTCTACTGACAGATTATCTAGTGTTCACAGTGCTTTTGCAGCATCCATTACATATATCAGTGAGCCCAAGTCATACAAGGAAGCTATAAAACATAAAGAGTGGCAGATAGCTATGCAACAGGAAATTGAAGCCCTTGAAAAGAACAAGACTTGGTTCTTAACTGACTTACTAGGTGCTAACACAATTGAGTGTAAGTGGGTATATAAAGTAAAGCTTAAAACTGATGGAAGTCTTGACAGATACAAGGCCAGATTAGTGGCAAAAGGATACAACAAGAAGAAGGATTTGACTATGTTAACACCTTTTCACCTGTAGCTAAACTAACTACAGTTAAAGTGTTGTTGTCTATTGCTACAGCTAAAAATTGGTATTTACATCAACTTGATGTAAATAATGCTTTTCTGCATGGAGAGCTTGATGATGATGTCTATATGAAGTCACCACCTGGATATGGAGATGGTCTACAAGTTTGTAAGTTAACTAAAAGTTTATATGGGCTTAAACAAGCCTCTAGACAATGGTTTCTGAAATTTATTGATTCTCTTATTACTTTTGGCTATAAGCAATCCATTGCAGACTTTTCTCTTTTTACAAAACATCAAGGACATTCTTTTACAGCCTTATTGATATTTGTTGATGATATAACTGTTTCTGGAAATGATATTGAGGAAATAAAGGCTGTAAAACAACACTTACATGAACAATTCACTATTAAAGACATTGGTGTCTTAAAGTATATTTTGGGAATTGAGGTAGCTAGAACTATTGCAGGCCTCAATTTATGCCAAAGGAAGTATACTTTAGATATTCTAAAGGATTCTTCTTATTTAGATTGCAAACATGAGAAAACTCCTATGGATAGCAAGCTTAAGTTATCAAAAGAATCATTGATCCATTGTCGAATGCTAAAATTTACAGGACATTGGTTGGCTGACTTTTATATCTTACTATCACTAGGCCTGACATTGCTTTTAGTGTGCAAATGTTAAGCCAGTTTATGAGTTGTCCTACTGACATACATTTGAGTGCAACACATAGAGTTCTCATGTACTTAAAAGGCACTATAGGACAAGGCTTGTTCTATAGCAACACTAATGACTTGCAGTTAAAGGGATATTCAGATGCTGGTTGGGATGCTTGTATTGATACAAGGAGTGTCACTGGATACTGCTTTTACCTTGGACATGCTCTTAGCAGCTGGAAGCCAAAGAAGCAACAAGTGGTTAGCAGGTCAAGCACAGAGGCAGAGTATAGACCATCTGTTAATGCCACTTGTGAAGCACAGTGGATCAAGTTTATACTGGATGAGTTGCAAGTTATTCGAGACAAACCTATATTTCTCTTCACTGATAACTTGTCAACCTATCATTTAGCTCACAATCTTATTCAACATTAACGGACAAAGCACATTGAGCTGGACTGCCACATAATTAGAGAGAAAATTACAGATGGTTTGATAAAGCTCATTCACATTCTCAACATAGATCAATCTGCAGACATCTACACTAAACCTCTACCTCCGGTTCCTTTTCATGATTTAGTGGTCAAGATGAACATGTTAAATATACATGTTCCTCTCGAGGGGGTGTAAGAGTTAAAGCACAGTGGAGCAAAGAAATATGCACCAAACAAGGAACAAAGAAGTTGAATTGAAGAAAGAGCTGAAGACATAAAAACGTGCTTTCTCATTATGTTTTTCTGTATTAATAGAAATGCGACTTGTACCAGCTGCTATTCTGTTTGTACTCTTGGCAGTTAAAACTTTCTGTTACTTTCTGTCCTGCCTATAGCTAGAACAACTTTCATATTCATTCATTCTCTTATAATTTTCTATAGATTTTACTATAACTCAAACCATAATTTGGTTTTTAGTATTTAAATATGATTCTGTATTTTCACAGAGAACGTAACCTTAAGTGAATAGAAATAAAGTTTGAGT
Organism: Plantago elongata; assembly: GCA_036897095.1. Classification (NCBI taxonomy): domain Eukaryota; kingdom Viridiplantae; phylum Streptophyta; class Magnoliopsida; order Lamiales; family Plantaginaceae; genus Plantago; species Plantago elongata. Next base: position 6,080 of record JAYMSP010001824.1, on the reverse strand, counting down.
GTGTTGATAAAAATAATTGATTAAAACTTGTGGTGGAAATAGGAAAATTTATCTGACTCAGTTTGTTAAACAAACATAGGCTAAGTCGGCGTGCCTCAGCAAAATTGTCCTCCGTTATTTCGGTCTACATGTTAAAATATTTTGGACGGCAGAATAGTCTTTTAGTTTTTAAGGTGATTAAGTATTGGTGATGTCATAGATTAGTATGAACACTTTTGGATTAATTTGTAGTTATGCACATCAAACCAATTAGATTGTGATTATGTGGTCTGTCTGGCTGGCTGACTGTCCAATTCATTATGCTAACTTTCACATTTTGTGTTACTTAATTGGCATGATTAATATCACTAAAAATGCTGTGCTAGCTTTATGTTCCTGCCCCTTGCAACCTGTGTAGAGTTAAAGATTCTTGCATTTTTATTGCCCACAAATAGTGGAGTGAGCACTTTGGTATATTTGTAGCGGAAATATTTTATTTATACATATTTCTACCATTCACCATGTAGTTAGATTAGATCGATGTTTAAAACTAACCATTTAATCAGGAAGAGAACGTAACTTTATACCCCATAGCCTGCAATTTATTTCTACAGTTTAATTGCAGACCAAGTCTTCTTCTATACAGTCTCTTCTCAGATATAAGGTTACTACTTACTAGAATTATATATATTGTATTAGTATGTCTGTATGTGGCTAAGTTAAGTTACATTGTTCAATGCAAGTTTCTTAACTACCAACAAAACGGAAGAGACAAGATAAGCCAGGGACAAGTTCCACACTGTCCCACGTTGAACTAGTCCAACTACTGAGACAATGGCTTGGACGCTTGGTTTTTCCGATTCAATTTCAAACTCAAATCGAGTTGAGTTTTGTAGCTTGATGGACATAACTAAATTTCAACTGAATTTTAAAAGATTATGTATCAAATTTTGATATCAATAGGTATATTCGAGTTTTGAAGTTGAGTGGAGTAGAGTACAATAAATAGAAAAATTAAATTTAACGTCTTAAATTAAGAAAACTCAACCGAGTTGAAAAGCAAATGCGGGGATGGTCTTTCTTTTTTCTTTTTCCAATTGCTTAAAAAGTAAACTGATTTTGCTTTTGAAGTATTTCGAAATTATGTGGAGTAAAAAAACCCGAAAATTAGCTAATACAGAGTTACAAGATGATAAAGAGGCTTACTAGCTCCAAAATCATGACAGTGAATTATCTGTAAAGCTATGAAGTAAAGCAACATACATGCCTCCAAAGAAGTCCATAATTCATTGGTGAACTTAGCTTTGCAAGAATAATTAAAGGAGTTTAGTACTATGAATAGTAGTATTATCATACAAGAATAATTTTGTTTACCAAGTTGGCCAATACTTAACTGAATGATAATTGAGCCTACCTATCAGTTTAATGTATAAGAGTCTCTAAATTGGAGATGACAGCAGAAATGACGTTTGAACATGACATTTTCTATTACAAATTGATCCACATACTTGTGCACTTTGATAAGTGCAGCCAAAAGCTAATAGCTGCAAATTATTGAGCATACAAGTGGAACATGAGAGGGCTAGCTGAACTAGCTGTTTACAGAACTTTTTTGCGGAGTTAATTAGCTAGGATAAAAGGCGGAGTCAGGAATAAAATCTAATACGCGTAAATGTGAAAACATAGGATGCAGCTAATGGTTAGAACTTTGAAGTCCAAGCAGAAGGTGAAGATTTTAGAGCCGTCCTGAAAATGACACCAAATGACTTCTACTGGTAAAACAGAATGATACTGGATTGAGGAACTGAAATATACTGAAATGCTGGTATACAGAATCCTCTCGTGCTCGCTGTTATTCACTCATTACATTGGAAGATTTCACTGCTAATCATAGAAAGATCGAAAACTGAGAAAATGTTGGAATTTTTACTGCATCCTTTATGGCTTGTAGGGGGCAAAGACAACCACTGAATTGTGTCCACCAAATCCGAATGAATTCGATATGGCTGTCAACAGTAAAGAAGGCAAAAACTGTGAGCTGCAGCATTACATTACAATACATTGCCATCTAGCTAATGATATTAATTTCTACACTTATGTGCCAACAAAAATCAGTTTTGCATAATTTCTTCTGGACCACACAAGTTGATATATTTTGTTCAAAATTGACAGATGAAGGTATTGATTTAGAGGACATACCAACATTTACTTCGTGTTGTTTCTTTACGTTGGGCACGGTGTCAATAGTGACCGCGTTTTCCAAGTCCTACACACATGTTGCAGATTAGTACATGACATTATTGTTTTAGTAGAAATGTCAAGATATTAGGACATGTTAGGTGTAGTTCAGTACATCTTGGTTGAGTGTTGGATGTAACCAGCCAGTATTGATTGCTTTGATGGTTGCTATTGCTTCCAGGCCCCCAGCAGCTCCAAGTCCGTGTCCAATCAGCGACTAAATCATCATGGAAAACAAAACATCAGTAATCTCAACGATGGACATAGTCACAGATTCACATACTTTTATATTGCTGTTTTTGGAAAATATATCACCTTGGTGCCATTCATCTTGATCTCAGACGTGTCTTTAAAGACCGTCTTGACTGCGTTCACCTCTGCCAAATCTCCAGCAAGAGTTGATGTTGCATGAGCATTCACATAGTTAACCTGTTAAAAGTTTCAGATTTTAATACACTTTGGTCTCATCACTTCGATTATTTTGAAGGAAATGCAAGAGGCTGGACTATTAACCTCTTCAGGTGATACTCGTGCGTCTTCCAAACTCTTGGTTATGCAAGATGAAACTCCAAGTCCATCTTTGCGAGGATCGGTCATGTGATGAGCATCACAGGTAACCGCACCTCCCAAGTACTCTGCAACAATATTCGCTCCTCTTTTCAATGCATGTTCCAAGCTTTCCATGATCTGGTTTCATAAATTCAATTATAATTCATGGTTGATACATTGCTAGGATTACTCCGTAGCATGTATATGTGGGTGTTATGCATTTGAAATTAACGACCTAATACGGTACACTACGTACCAGTACACCAGCACCTTCACCCATGACAAAACCATCGCGGTTTTTGTCCCATGGCCTAGAGGCCTTCTCAGGGTCACTGTTTCTTTGAGACAGGGCCCTGCAGGCAATGAAGCCTCCAACTCCAATAGCGTTAATTGCAGCTTCAGTCCCACCAGTAACCATAATGTCTGCCTCACCTCTCCTAATGTGGTTAGCTGCAGCATAGAAGCAATAGTTTGCTGTGGCACAAGCTGTCGAAATGGAGTAATTAGGCCCCATAAGACCGGTGTCTATAGCCAGTAATGCAGACCCCATATTAGTAATCGAATAGGGAATGAAGAAAGGAGTGATCTTTTTGTATCCTTTTTGAATCATGGCTTCCACTCCACTGCTGAAAGCCGAAAGGCCTCCCATGCCAGTTCCAACCAACACTCCGATTCTTGTCTTGTCCATCTGCAATAAATCACGTATTAAAGATTCAATTTCTGGAACTGGAAAGAGAATTTTAGTTCGGGAACATAAACTCAAAATGCTCACTGTGTCAAGAACTTCTTGACCAAGGCTAGCGTCCTCAAGTGCCCTTTTGCCAGCAACCAGACAATATCTCCAACAATCATCTAAACGCCTATCGTTCTTCCCATCAATGTAACCCTTGGAAGAGAAATCACGGATTTGTCCACCGAACCTAACAGTGTACTCTGACGCATCAAACCGGTCGATCAGAGAGATTCCACTTACACCATCAAGCAGTTTGTCGTAGAACGTGTCAACATCCTGACCAAAGACGGAAACAAGGCCCATTCCTGTGATCACGACCCTTTTCTTAGGATCCGTCTCTCTTGTTGGAGCAGAAACTGTTGGAAAAGCCATTGCCTTGACTGTTCTGCATTTAGCTGCATCAACATCACACTTAACATTAGCACAAATCACTAAAATGCATCATCACGTCTAGCTATCGATTGTAAGACACGACTCGCACAAACCAGAATATCTTGCAGCAAGTCCCTTAGCCTTGCTAGATCCAACCTGCATGGCTTCACCTGTTTTAAGACCACTGGAATGAAACAAAGAACCTCCATTTTTCGAATTGGTACGCTTGCTGAAGATCAAGCCAGAAGAAGACGGTGCACAAGCAACACCAGCCATAATGTTACAATCAAGAAAAAAGAACTCTAGACAATAGTTCTTTTATTCTACAATGTTAGAACTGAAGTATAGTTATATATAAGTATTGAAAATGAACAAGAAATTAAGGGATATGATGTTGTACAGAGTTGAAGGAGTTTACAATGAAACTCGTCTATGTGTATTGGAGGATCCGTCTAGTAATTACAACTTGTTAGAGAACAAATTTGACGATTTGAGCTAGTTAATTCAGACTTTCTTTAACTATAGATGAACCTCCTAAATGTTAACGTGATGAATGAACTCTTCTTATTAATGGTTTAACTACTTTTGAACAACTTATTTGGCGCTTGGTTTTCTTCCTTTTCTGGTTATCCAAATGTAGGAAAGTTGTTGGTTAATTGTTACTACTCGTTAGGGAGGTTCTTGATTTTATAGAGTATGGTTGCTTCTGGTAGCTTACATACTGTTAATCTAATTATACTTCTAATATTATACACTTAAAATTAAATCTATTAATTATTAGAAATTTAATATGTACCCGAAAAAACTCCGCACCCGAATTCATGGTGTCTAGACTTAGTGTTAGAACTATTGGACCGGAATTGATACTGTAACAGTAAGCAATGTTGACTATAGTGATGAGTTAACAATGCATTCAACAATGATTGTATGTGTAGAATAAATTGCAGCGGATGAACATACAGATTTCCACAAATCAAGTCAGCATATATAAAATATGTTGACGGTGTCATAAGCTAAATTTCCACTAGTCAGAATAATGAAATTACATAAGGAGTATATGATCAATCACAAAACGAATGATCAACTCACGAAAAAACTAGATCTAGAATAAACTCAAACAAATAACCTATTTTAATCACTATCACATCGAATGATTCACAAACACCTGTTTGATGAACATCCACAATATGATAGCAAGTACAAGTCCAGTAAAGCAAGACACACAAGTATATATGAAAATCTAAAGTCCCGATGTGTGTCACGCAAAGCAACCTTCTTCCTGTATATATAGAGTCTTCGACTTCTTGTTCGGATAGAGGAAGGAATGTTGCAGAAGGAAGGTTTTCTTCTTTCCTTTGTTGGGCCGGCTGTTAGAAGGAAATTGTATCAACATTGAAGATCTTTTTCCATATATTTCCTTCTAGTCTATGTCTTGAAGATTCTTTTTATATTGTGGTTGATCTCTTGCTTCTTCTTAAAGGAAGTCTTCGATCACAATTAGTCCAATTACCAATGTTGTTTCCTGCAAAATAAACACTCAAACAAACACAACCATTGAACTAATTAAGAAAGACAAGATTAGTATATAAAGTGCATTATGTAATAACACTTTCAATCTCCCCTTAATCTTAGTCTTTCTTCACAAAACATTAGAAAAAACACAAGGTAAGCCATTAGAGCAAAATGAGCATGCAAAGCAAATAGAACTACCTCCCCTTTAATGGCCAGTCACCCCCATAAGCAGATAACAAAATAAAGTGCAGAGAGTACTGAGTTGCTAGCTATTACAGACCAAATATAAAAAATTAGAGTTCATAGAAATTTAAAAATGCCTTCAAGTCTAATCCCCTTTTTGTGAGGAAAGAGAAGACACAAGGAAGGCCATAAACTTCATATTGTTGGTGATTTGCTCCTGAAGTCTGACATTCAGGGCATCCAAATCCTTGATCTGCATCTCTCTGGATAAATCACGAACTTATAAAAAAAACGGTCTCTAGATTAACTCTCTGGATAGTTTATCTAGAGACGGTCTATATGTTGTTAACGTTATTTTTATTTTATACAATTTAATTAAACTTCTTGACTGTATATTTTATATATATATATTTACATAATAGTACATCACATTTTTATTTTCACCAATGTAGACGCTCAGAATCTACAATCGAATTTAGGTTGATGAATTTGGGGGGGGGGGGGGGGAACGCCC
>JAYMSP010001823.1:0-28543 GCA_036897095.1 Plantago elongata | reverse complement strand
TTATACTGTATACACAATTTAAATATCAATACACATGCATGTTACTGACTAAACTGTAAATGAAGTATATCTATAACTTTACAAACCTCGAGACGAATATTGTAGCACAACTTCAGTAACTGTCCAAGCGTATACACATGCAATCTCAATAAACGATATACAATTATATAGGCGGAGTTGATCGGTTTAGTATATCTTTCGTTCAGCAAGTAAATCAAACTATACATAGGCGAACGCAAATGCTGAACGACATTCAATAATAATGCATGCAACTGTACATCGAGTTGTTGCCACGATTTCATTATCACAATACACAGTATCCATCATAGTATACAGTAGTACACACTTTTATCCATATTTTTTTGGGAAGATAAATTTGGTTGTCTACCGTTCATTTCACACTTATTATACAGACTGTACACACTTTATCTTTGTCTATATACAGTATTCATAGTTTCACACGCCTTTGTCTTTGTCTCCACCGTTCATTACTTCTTCTTTCTTCTTTACTGGGATATTGTCTTCTCCACCGTCCTTTTCATCGTCACTGTGCCTCCATCACCACCACCGAAAGTTTCTCCCGAGATCCACCGTTCAAATCTTCTTCTCCATCACCACCGTTCGTTTCGGCTGGAGTGGAGCGCCATTCGAACAGCAGTCACCGAATCCGTCGGCCACCGCATCACCCTCCCCTCCCTAACCGCCCTCACCGCCACCGCCTCCCCTCAATCGACTCAATTTGGGACCAATCGGCCGCCTGAAGTAATTTGCTTGATGAAGGTGTTTTTCGTCTGCACTTTAATTTTTTTCTGCACTTTCATTTCATCTGCACTTATCCATTAGTGTATGATTTGAGTTTGATTCGATTTTATTGGATGAACACTTGATTGTGGCTGCAAATTGGGCATATGATTTGAGTTTGAGTTGATTTGATTGGGATGAACAGTTGTCTAGCTGTTGCAAAATGGAGGAACAGTAGAACCATTTGAATGATACTCATTCCAATTCCTTTCCAAACACAAAAATCTAAAAAATCATCCAAATAATTATCCAAATTGGATGCTCAATCAGCCCCTAATCTAACTTGTATCGTACTAACAATGTTGAGTCCACCCCAGCATGTAAGTTTAGTTAAGTCGTTTTTATAAGGTTTTAGGTGGTATTACAAGTCCATATACCCAGAGTCCAGAGATGACAATTGAGAAGTTGGTGTTTATTATCGCCATAGAGTCTCTCTCAGCTACTTGTTCACCAATTCCAACATATAATCAATCGTCAAGTCGCCATCTCTCTTTCTTTTTACGAACACGAGATGAGATGTGTAATGTACCTGGTTCTTTCTTATCAAATCACCCATTATTCACCTAACTTTAATTTCAACCCATACCATACTTTTATTCTTCAAATCATCTGTTTCTTTGTCTTATCCTACGTCCTTCGCACCTTGCTATTTTTAATGGACCCCGACTATTATAATTCAACTTATAGTTTTAATTATAGGAGTATTACCTAAATCATAATATTATTAATTATGTTTGGTTCATAAACCATAGATTACTACTTAAACGGGTGTGCGTACCTACCTAAATCAATCACAATTCTGGCTTGTTAGCTAACTGTAGCTATTAATTATAGTAGTGGTTTGTCCCTAAGCACATGAACCTGCATATAATTTCAAGCTATGATAATTTATTTTAATCTCATGTTTTTATACTTAATTATAAAATCACAAATTATTCCATGTAGGAATTGTCCTAATATATCGACGTACTATTTAGCATTTACAATTGTGGTGGACTTCATATATATTAGACCACAAAGCATAATTGCCAACTCTAATGATCATTGTTATCTATAAAAAATTTTAAGTGATATAGGAGTTTTATTATAATATTGTAGCATTTTGAATCACATCCACTTAAATTTGTATCTCTATTAAACAAAAACTCCAACACATGACAAGATGGAACTGATATACAAAAACAGACCCATGTAGCTACTAACTTTACACCACATTATATTTCAATTAGCCTATTCTTGTCTTATCCTACGTCCTTTCATTCAATTTGTTTAATTTTTAATGAAAGTTGTGTATAATATATTCCCTCCACCTAATCAAACTATATACAAACTATATACATAAGGGTAATTTTATATAATAAATTAAAATAATAATAATAATAAATAAAGAAGGTACAGAAAAGTATACTTTTAATAATAAAATGTGTAATTTTTATTTTAAATTGAGATTGTTTATTATTTATTAATGATGAGATAACTTCTCCTTTTATTAATGTATAAAATTTAATGGAATAATTAAAAATAATAAATATATAAATTTTATTAGACGGATTAAATAATATATTTCACTCCATAATTCTGTCTACATAAATATTTCGGTTGGCTTCACTATTAGTTTACTACTAAACCACCGGAATCTTCCAAAAACCTAATGGTTTGGTTGACAAGATTACAAAAATGTCATACCTAACGCGATGACACTTTTAGCTATTCTTGGCTTGGCTGATTAAAAATTGCATGCCGACAAATATATATGGTTGTATTGCTCCAGAGTCCAGAGATTTGTCATTGCGCTTCAGATATTACTGTACTTTTATTTTTCTTACCAATAAAACCTTACGACAACAAGTAATTTGACAAAGACAATTTTACAAATTTCTTATGGCAAAGGCCTAATCAATTTGGAGTATCCCAAAAGTTTACTTATAGTAGCGCATTATTTATCAATGGACCTCTACTAGTATGTGACATGCTAACCACCTTAGTTTTATATGTTAACGTACAGGGCTTTAAATTTTCCTTTTTTAGTAGTAGTAGTAGTAGTAGTAGTAGTAAACTTCTTTGATCTTCCATTCAATTAACTACCTCGTTGCAGATGGCTTCGCTAATTTGTTTTGTTAATTTGACGAGAACAGGGTGTTCTTTGGCCGCCTTGATGAAACATACAAAATGAAAAGGAAAGTAAAATAAAAGGATTAACTTAGAATGTAATTGTATCAAACTGGACAACGGAGTGCATCTTAGTTAATAAATTTCACCTTCAATTTATAATTCGAATTTGAGTCATATTTATCGTTTAAGAAATACATCAGATTAAACGAATAATGTATGGGATAGTGGGAGGGAGTCTATAATTATGAGATAGAATGATTAATCAAAGGAACATAGTCAAATTCATATTGTTTGACCATAGCATTGTTTTTAAATACTCGTTAGTTGGGCTACTTACATTAAATTACTAATTAATAAATCCAAATCTTGTGTGAGGCCATTTTTACTCAATTTAGAAATAGACCGGTCTAATTCATTATAAAAAACATCAAAGTTTTTTATTAAAGGTTATATTTTACATAAAGTATTAAAATATTATTATAATTGTAATATTTTTTAGTCTCTTTATCCGAAATTATATTTTATAAGTAGAAAATCCGCACATATTACTCATCTGAATTCTCAACTCACACTGCCACACATATCCAATCCATTTTCTACAACTGTGGATCAATACTCCACCAGCTCATAGCCAAGAGCTCGGGTTGACTGAAGTTTGGACGAAATATTCTATATAGTTTATTAGAATAGTTTAATGCCTTTCTTTTCTTCTTCTTGTCATTGGAAGAGAAATAGTTGTAAAATTCATTCAAACTTTCTATAAAAACAATTTTTATAGAATAGCTTGAACCTTTTCGACTGAGAGTGAAAGAACTATAAGTTATATCACATCTTCAAGTTTATTTTATCTTTCCTTGTACTCCATGTAGACCTGAGAAATAATTGATTAAAAATTATAATTATAATTTAAATTTTAATTATAATCATTTAAATAATAATTATAATTATAATTAAAATTGAAAAAATTACTGATAAATTTCGATTCAGTCATAAAACTAAAAAAATCATAGGTTATTTTTAAAATAACCAGCCCAGCCGTCACTCAGAGAAATTCAGAGAACAGAGATTCATCGTCTTCTCCACATCGTCTTCTCGAGTCTCGACTTCTCCACACCGTCTGCTCGAGCTCGTCTTCTCCACCACTCTCTCCTCTCTGCTCGAATCTTCTTCTCCACAGGTTTTGGTATGTAATCTCGTCTAGTCAATTTACAGTTGAGATTTCAGAACAAGTTGCAGAAAGAAAAAGGGTAAAGAAGGAGCTTCTTCACGTAACCAAGTAGCCCTTAATTTCCAAGTTCAATTTTTTTCTTCCTTCAGTCTCTTGGAATCAGCTTCTTCACGTAACCATGATTTGATTATGTAAAGAAAAATGTATTCTTTGATTTGGGTTGTGGTTGAAAGGTCAAAGCTTGCAACTTGTTTGAATTACTACTGCAATTATCTTCATAAATGTGCTTTGGGTTAATGGCTGCTAGTTGCTTTGGCTCATGAAGTTCCAGACTTGAAGGAAAAAAGAAATGAAATAAACAGTAGAGGTATTTGTGAGAAATACTAGAAATTTCACAAGTTTCTATGTTTAACTGTGTGCAGTGATTTTCATTTGTTTATGGTCCTTAATTTACAGCTGTTCTCTTCTCTGTGTATCTATCTTTTGTCGAGGTTAAACTAACATTTAAAATAATTTTGAGGTGGAAAATTAAAAATAGAAGTGAATCGATAAATAGAGCATCATTTTAATTTAGACCAATCAAATGTGTTTGGTTGTATTTTTCTTAGAATTTGTGAATATTGACTTGATATGAAAATTTAAATTATTTAAATGACATCTACTATTGTACCGTTTGATGCAATTTACATCTATCATTGATAATTTATTCTATCCTATTATATTTTTCGATTTAATGCATCTATTTTATTCTTCAATCGATATTCAATCACATTAACTACAACGTTTTTGGAGTCACGTGGAACGCCACCAAAATTATCTTATCATCCATGTGCCTTTGCTTGAAAAAATTTCATCATTTTTCCCTAATTTACATTAAAAAATTTTTTATGCATTATTACATTTTTTATGAAAAAATAATTTTTTCAGCCCAAAAAATTAAAGACGAATTCAAAATCAAATTTATCGGTTTGAAATATGAGCCCGTACAAATTTTCGTTCAAAACGAATGTTTGGGAAGATTTCAATTTTTTGTGCTCAAAAAACTGAATATTAAAGTTTAAAGAAATTTTTTTTTTTTTTAACCATAATCGTAACTGAAAACCGAACCTATTATAATTCCAACGGATCGATTACTGAACGGTTATGGTTACAATTATGGTTAATAATCATTCAGCAAAAACAAATGTATATTGGCTGGTTATGGTTATGATTATGATTTTTAACCAACCATTCCCAAGGCTAACTCCATGTATGCATTTTCTGAAATTCAATTCTCCCTCATATTCTACTGTTAGATTACTTTTTTAAGTTTTTTAGGTTGTATTAGTAATTATTTTCACGATGTGATTCTACCATTAATCGTTTAGTAAGTTCAACTTACCATCACTTAGATAAAATGTTTTTTTCTACTTTGTTCATTATAACTACTAAAGTTACAATTTTATATATTTGAAGACTCATAAATTTCAGTTCACAACAATATGTTCTATTTTATTCAGACGAAGAGAACCTAGTCGAACTCATTAGCTTACTCTATCATAAAATTTTATTCACTCATTCTAAAATTTGCGATTGTACATACTTTTTACATTAACAGGGCGAAGGAGTATTATAATGGGAGCTAAGCCATAGAACCTATATTTATTGGGCAGCAAAACATAACCTGGGTAGTCTACATATATATCAACACTCAACCCCTGTTCTCTTTTCATTGCTTGCAGTTGCAGAGACTACCGACCTACCAGGTGATCAACAATGGCGGAGAAGCAATGGAAATTGCGAATCTGCAGAATATTCCGGTCATGCAAATCCAAAGACTGCATCTCCACTTACGACGTTCTCGACACACACAGTGCCGCCGCTCATCACCTCGAACACTACCTCATCGAACAACAACAACAGCACTTCAACAGCATTTCCATTTTCTCTCCAATCAACAACAATCTCCTCCCTCCACCTCCTTCTCCATACACAAACACCTTCTTCATCAACACCAACCCGACCTACTTCCACCACCCCGAAGGTCAGAAATGCCCCCCTGTCTCCCCAATCATCTCGCCTCTCAACATCGACGCAGCTCTCTACAATCTCCGTCGCAACGAAACGCCTAAAATCAAAAGCAACAAGGCTACGAAGACGTACATGTCAACTTGCACGAGGTACAACAATTTCGATCCGGAAGAGGAGAAGCAGCAGAAAACAGCTCTGGTCTCCGGGAGGAGGCTGGGCCGATCATCGTCGATGAGCAGAGAGACGCGGCGGAGATCGGCGGTGGAAGACGAGATGAAGAGCTTGGCGGTGGTGAAGCGATCGAGTGATCCGTACGCCGATTTCAGAGCGTCGATGGTGGAGATGATTATTCAGAATCAGATGTTTGCGGCTAAGGATTTGAGGGAACTGTTGAAGTGTTTTTTGTCGTTGAATTCTAGCCATTATCATACTCTAATTCTGCAAGTGTTTGATGAAATTTCTCAATCCCTTCTTCATTATCATCATCCTGTTGGCCAGAGGAGAAAATGAAAATGTTAATGTTCGCTTTTTTGTTTGTGTTGGTGAGTAATAAAATTGTAGAAAAAAAGAGCTTTGTAAATATCTTCTTCTTCAATCTTCACTACTAGGAAACGTTCATCATTGTTTTGGTTGTTTTCGGTGTTAATGCAATGTATGAGGAAAAAACTGTTCCATGTTCTTAGCTTCCAAGTTGCGACTACTTTCGTCCTAATGAATTCTTAATTCTTTTGATTATGACTTTTAGAATTATTTTCGTACTTGGCTTATGTTAGTGCGAAGTTTCCAAGTTTAAGCATCAAACAAGTTCAAAACGCAATTCACAAGGTAAATAATGACTAAATGAGTCGATTGCGTAATAAGAAAATGTTGAGCAGGAAGTAAATAAGTTGGGATTTGGGAAGGGATTCATACATGTTTATTGAACATTAAGGTTTGATATATACAGTTTTTTTGTTTTGCTTTCGTTTCTTTGGCATGCAACAATTTTTTGGTCTAATACAATGAGATGAGTTTGGGAATTGTGACTTTGTGACAGAGAGACATCCATATGACAAACTATGATCTATCATGATGGAGACAAATCTACCGGATCTAACGACAATGATTAGATTGGATTCCAATTCAATGGTTTCATACTTATGATAATAGTAATCATAATTCCTACTTTAATAGTACGAAAGATAAGATAAAGCTCTTTAATTTTTATATGTATTAAAGTTTAGCTGTTAAACTAAAGTTAGTATTTGAAGCGCAATCATAGGAATGAACAGAAGCTTGACCAACATGACACTCAATAAAATGAAGGCTGAAAATTTATAGCCAGCTTTATTCTGTCTTGATTGGAGATTATAAATTTAAATTAATTGCATGATGCAGGGACTAGTGAAGGAAATTAGAGGATGGAACACTCTTTTTAAGATGGAACACTCTTTTAAGAGAAAATGAATTTTGGCTAATTAGGTCTTATTTTTTCAAAAATATGGCACGAAAATGACTTTTGACCGTTTTTTAACTTTGATTGCTGACATGTCAAGCAAGTCAAAAAGTCAATGGTGATTTGGACTGCCACCTCAATGACTAAATTAAATAGAAAATAAAAATTATAACTATGAGAAAATCAAAATAAAATAGAAATTTAATAGTAAAAAAAATCCAAACTACAATTAAAAAAATAAAAAAATAATAAGACATAACTAAACATGAATAATATTAAATAAAATCTGAAACAAAATTTTAAAAATTAAAAAAAATGAAAAGCTTAAAACAAATTTGAAATTTAATTAAAAAATTAAAGAAAAGGGAAACTATAACTAAAACATGAATAAATTAAAATAAAATTGTAATTAAATTAAAAAATAAAAAAAGGTAAAATAATAAAACATAAATAAAATAAGTAAATACATTTTTGTGTCATCTATTCTACAGTTTAATATCTTTTTTGGTTGGATGTTGGTGCGCCAATTTCATGTTTTATTTATGTTTAATTTTTTTCTTTTTTAATTTTTTTAAATTTAATTTCAATTTTATTTTAATTTATTCATGTATTTTTTTAATTTTTAAATTTGATTCCGATTTTATTTTATTTATTCATGTTTTAGTTATGTTTTATTTTTTTATTTTAATTTCAATCTTTTTTTCATTTTTATCTTTTAATTCGACTTTTACATTTAAAGTTATAATTTTTTTTCCATATAATTCAGCCATTGAAGTGGCCACGATTTGGCAGTCCAAATCACCATTGACTTGTTGACTTGATTGACATGTCAGCAGTAAGAGTCAAAAAGTGGTCAAAAGTTCCATTCGTGCCATACTTTTTTAGAAAGCAGGATCAAATTTGCCAAAACCCTCAAACTTTTGAACCTTTCGTGCCATTTTCTCCTCTTTTAAAGAAAAAACGCCTTACCAGCTTAATTGTACTTCGTTATTATTATGCAAGAAGATGTCTGATGGTATGTTTAAGTATTTGTTACCTTTGGTAAAACATGAAATCGTGCATTGTGGGATGAGTTTAAATGTTTTTCCAATTAGCACAATTAACTAAATTTCACATCTATCTACGAGTTTAAAATTGATAAGAGGTGGAATTCTTTCATAGTATTAAGAATGTGTTCTCTTCAACTGAAATTTATAAAATTGAACTGAATTGAAGTAAGGTATAAATTAGAACTAAGTCGGGCTGAACTAAAATGAAGTGATTTTCAATTGAAGATGACACAGACTAAAAGCATCAAGTTTACTCCCAACCTGATTTGAATTTTCACGGAGACAATCTCCCCCTATATTAATCTCCATTCAATTATATTTATTCAAAAGTATTTTTTAAAATATAAAAAAAATATATTTCACAATTTATTACATATAAACTAAATAAAAAAATTAAAATTTCAAAAACGCGATTTGTTACAATAAACCTTCAATTGAATTTTACGATTTTGCAAGTGATTCGTCTTTTTACTGTAGTAAATCGCATTTTGAAATTCATTTTTATTTTATTTTACATGTAATAAAATATAATATGTCGTTTATATTTAATTCTATTAAACATTTAATACCCAGAAATTACGAGAGAATGACGCGTGTCTCCCCTTTTTTAATTTGAATTTAATTTAATTATTTTTTATTTGTAAAATCAATTTATTAAATAAACAATTTTATCAAATTTTAAAATCAATTTTATTATATAAATAATTTTAAAATTAATTTTATTGAATCCAACACGTGTCCCAGTGTTTTTATTTGTATTTCTTATTTTTTATTTTTTATATATTAAAAAATAATGTAAATAAACAAAATATAATTTTTAAATTTTTTTGATAAGTTGAAAATAATTTTCAAAATAATTTTTGAAAATACAACTCGGAACCAACAGAATCGTGTCACGTGTCCTTTTTATTTTGAATCTTATTTTCTTGTATGAAAATATGATCCGTATATTGAAATTAGCAGGAAAATCTCAATTTCGGTAGTGTACTCGTCAATTTAATCGGTAATTAATCGGAGTATCAAGATTACATTAATGTTGAACTATTATATTAAAATTGATCAGTGTTGAATTCATATACCAAACATGATACTGTCTCATTCTGCTCTACCAAAATAAATTTTCGCCAATCTCTACCCCATATAAAAATCTGCAATTACTAATTTCCAACAGTTTCGCATTCAACTGCATATATTGTCGGTCACATTTTTGGCAAATAATCCTGTCAAATAGTATCTCCACTTTTATGGAAAGTGTAATCAGTATGGTAGATGTGATTATTATGATAAAGCAAATATATATAAGTAACCATAAATATGTGCAATAAATTACTACCGATACGGAGCTGTTCCTACTCTGGTGGTGTTGGATTGAGTTCGATCTTCATGTTCTTCAATTTTTTTCAATCTTCATGTTCTTCAATTTTTTCGTGTTTTTTCGTTCGGATGATGATCTAATTCGAATAAATTTATTTTGATGTTTTTTAGGGAAAAAAGTTATCTTCTTAAATTACTGGACTATTTTGTAAATTAATATAATAGTAGTTTTATTTATAATATATAAAAGTAGCGTCATGCATTTAATACCTACGTTTAATATTCAGATGGTTGACGATGGGTACCTATTTTTTACTTGTGCTCTATGTAATATCCACTATGAGTTGATGGCATGGGTTGTTTGTTTTATAATATAGTTGATATGTTTGAAAAGATAGATTTTTCATCTTTGTAGATGTTGAAAAGGATGGTGTTTAGCGCTCATATTATTTGCAGTAATGTGATGTCTGGTGAAGACTGTTGATTATGTAGATGACTAGATGGAGCGAGAAGATGAGGAACCATGATTTAAACATTGATAGACATCAAGAGGAGGGAATGGAGAGTACATGCACAATATATAGATCATTATGTTACTTTTTCTCGTAGATGATCATAATGATCCGACTTTAGTTTGAATGTATCTTTCCTGCTGGGATCTTGATTTTATATGTTGTTGACATGAGTTCATCATTGTGACGTATTTTGAATCACAACGCCGTCCGTTCATTTATTTCATCTTTGTTCATCAACTATAACATGAATCAGTCGGTACATCAATGATTTAGTATAATCAACACAAAAACACATGTTTATTTAAATTCAATGAAATCGAAGGCATACCTTGTCCGATCTACTCTTTTGCATCTTCATGATGTTGGAGCTTGAATGACGAGCGATATATTAGCTTCTGATGATTGATTTTGTCAGATTTGAAGAGATGAAGATCGATGTTAAGAGCTAGAAGCTCTGATCGATCGTAATGGAGATCGTAGAGAGAGAAATAAGAGAGAGAGAAAGCTCAGACATTTTATGAGCGTGAATTGTGAGTTTTGAGCTAGAGTTTTTGACTTTTATCTTGACCCGTATAAGTATAGTCCGATCCGCATTAATATAGTCCGATCCACCTTCTAACCTTTAGTTGGAGTGTTTTTGCCAACTAATTATTAATTAGAATTAATTTGTAAGATATGTAAAATATATCTTAAGGTTTTAACCTTTACTAAAGGTGTCACTTAGGATACTTTCCCCGTATCATATGAGCTGCTAATTTCCCAAAATCAAAATTGGTCCTATGAAAAATGTATCATTGAACAAAAATAATAGCAGAAAGTACATGAAACACCAACTTTCTTCCATCTCCTACAATATCCTCGTATATAGATTAAAACATAACGTGAGGTAGAGACCAAAAAAAGGAACAGAGTCGGGTTAATTTTCCTCACTGCCTGAACCATCGGAACTTGAATCATCACCTCTAATTTCCGCAGAACCGTTAGCCTCTGCACCTTTAACATCCTTACTCTGCACATCTTCATCATCCTCGCTATATTCGCTTTCATAGTCATCATCGTAGTCCTCTTCTCCTTCCTCCTCTTCATCTTCAGCTCCATCCTCCAGTATCGTATCTGCACTAACAATGTTCCTTGTTCCTGCACGGCTTCGTCTCAGAACCTTCAACTTAACGTTAGACTTGGCATCACAACCAATCCAGGAGTCACACAGACAATACGCTGTCAGATTATAGTTTCCCTCGGATGGGGCCTGAAATTTGCTCATAACAAGCCTTGAACCAGCCCTCACTTTATCAACTGCTTCTTTTACAGCCGCACGTATTTCTTTCGTACTAGCACCAGAGCCTTCCTTCAATTCTTGGATTGCTTTTGTCACAGCGATCCTAGCAGTTGAATCGTCTGTGAAACTAATCTTTTGCGACATCCATACATCATTTGACATCGAGTCTGCCAGAAGTAGCCAGAAGTTCTCCTCTTTCTCAAATGAGAAGTAGGGAGAATGTGGAAGTGCACCGATCATACCATTTGAACGGTGGATGGTAATCCAGGCTTGCATTGTGACAATATCACCTTCTTGGATTCCCTCTTCACCTTCGGTTTCACAAGTGATGTCGACTGAAATGGAAGGAATCATCTCAAAGACCTTCTCTACATCTCGGGCTTCATCGGGAGAGAACCCAGCAACCTGAATCAACAAGTCCGCACGCTCGTTTTCTGTCATGTCATGTAGATCTTGGAATGTTCGAACTTTCTGTTTACAGACAAAACCCACCATTAAACCTCATAAAGTAAACGAAACAAGAGCGAATAACATATACATCAAATTCAGGTAATAAATTGAGACCTAAATCTTGAAATGCATGTTAAAAAAAGCACATGCATTTCACCTCCCCCTAGTCGACATGACATGTTAACATGATGGGTCCCATGAGAAGTGAAAGTTTAACATGGTGTAAAAGCTAGGGCCAAAATGATTATGTGGTGGGGCATTGAGCACAGTCAACATTTCCAAGTCCTGGAAGGATGCGAGATGAAACTTAACATGGTATCAAAGCTAGGTCCAAAACCATTTTGGTTTAGACTAACTACAGGCCAACATGTTCACACCAGTGCTACTAACCCTCATGATGAAGGGTGATACAAATTATGCACATTTTTCACATGGAATTGGTATTAAACCCAGACTAGATATGAAGTTGACAAACTTAGCAACAACTGTGGTCTGCATGTATATGGACAAACAGTTATAGCAACACAAGTCAGTAGCGGAGGACCTCATCACACCACTATCGAGTATAGATTGACATCAGTTCAAGCCACGTGTTCTGATTCTAGACTCTGAAAACAATACTAGTAATAGGTAAGATCGAATGAGAAAGCATGTAATGTTGTTTCAATGATTTAGATTCTCTCTTCAACACACCATCTGCTAAAATCAATAACGGTGAAATAGAATTCAGAAAACTAACATGTAAGGACCAGACTCCTTTACAGCTTAACATGACCAAATTCAAATCACTTGAAACACTCTGCTATAAGCACACATAACACGCATGTTGTTTCAATGATTTAGATTCTCTCTTCAACACACCATCTGCTAAAATCAATAACGGTGGAATAGAATTCAGAAAACTAACATTAAAGGACCAGACTCCTTTACAGCTTAACATGACCAAATTCAAATCACTTGAAACACTCTGCTATAAGCACACATAACACGCATATATAAGAATATGTACAAACATGGGGAGAGAGAGAAAATAACCTTTCTGGCAATCTTTTTGACAACTGCCTCACTAAAGTGTGGCAGCTGGAGGAAAGGACCGTATCCTTCACTTGATGCCCCAGTTGATTTTCTTGAACTGAGTGGGACGGCCTGCATCAGAATGGCAGGAGTTCAGTCGATATGATAAAAAGCAACCACTCATTTACGCTCAAGGAAAGCAGGAAATAGTTCAACTTGTTATTTCACAGCTATTTTATATTATCTCGAAGAAAGGATAGGAAAGAAGGCACCGGCTATGATAAAATTACCCAACTTGCATTTCTACTTCCAGCTACTTCCGGAAAATCTTTATTATATTGCATGTATTATCACTATTTAAAATCCTCACAATAGTGAAGCATTGAGATGCAGGGTTTCTTTACTCATTAATATTCTTTCCTTGGTTCTAAAGCACTGATCAAGTATATTTTAACATTGAATCATAATTAAGCAATTTTAATATCTTATAGTACCAAATAAATACTACTAGCTGGTATATGATTACAGGTAATACTGATATTCTTTGTTAACTAAATTGTCAACGAGCAAGTTCAACAAGGTCAAGAAAGGTCAATAGAGAAAGTAAAACTCCTATTTGATTAGCTACTTTGAACATAAACAAAATTAGAAGATACAGTACCTGGATTATGCTCTGGGATAGCTCAATCACTCCAATCGCAGGTCTCAGCCATCCATGCCCCTGCTGAGTTCGTGGTATAAGAGCCATCTGCATTAAATTGAAAACTTATTATGGGTTATCAGACACCAATACACGCACCAATTGGAATAATTTATGATGAATAAATCACTATCATTTAAATATTGGAACTCTAAACACCACTTGAACACAAGGAAAGAGGTAGAAAAGGTATAATCAATTGATCAATCCTAGTTTTGAAACTTAAATGGTCCAATTCAGATTCAAACGCACAGAATCTGGACATGGGATCTTAATCACCCACATTCAAAACTAAAACTAAGAGGGATTTGAATAAGATTCAGAAATTGCAATATCCTTCAATAGCCCGTTCTTTATTAGTCCCACATATGGAAGTCACTTGTTCTGCTACAATCTTTTCTGTGCAGTATAACAACAGATATAAAATAAAGAACATAATTTACAGTCAGACTGACATTACCTTCATTAATTCCTCAAGAAGACGGGGCGCAAGGGCAAGCATTTTTCTCAAGTCACGCTCTAAATAGGGAGATAATGCTTCTGTTTCACGTGTCAGGTGGGCTTGCAGCAGCAACTCAGACTGCAAACAGAATTGTCTACAATAAACAGGAAGTCCAGATAGATGCTCTCCAATTCTCGACAGATAACAAGTCAAATTTACCTTTACTAGGGCAGGATGCTGCTTCAGAAACTTGGCTTGTTCCTGCTTAATGTTTCTAAGATCCAGATTCAACTCACTCCTGACTAAGACGAACAACTTCTGGAGCGGTTCATCGTCAGTTCGACGAACTGGAATTTCCATGTATTCAGCAGCCCTAATAAAAACTTCCATGACCTTGCTGTTCCAGAATACAAGAAACAAGAAAATTAACCTCATTACCGTCCAATGTATTCGCAGAACAAAGTTTGTCAAGAGCGATAAACACATGAGTAGCAGTGTAACAAGTGTAGAGAGTAGGGAGTTTTGGAACTAAAAGCATTGTTTCAGTGTGCATCTATATCACTGCAATCAGAACATTTGAGAAGAGCACTATAGTTGGTAGGCAATTGCATACCTTGGAGCTAATGACGGTTTCATGAAATGATAATAAGCATACATCGTGTGATGCATGACATAATTCCCAGTATACTTTGCGGACCTTGACAAGTAAATCACAGCTATTGTCAGCGGCAAGATAATACAAACCCCTACAATTCCAAGTAGCAAAACTCCACCAGACGCTCCATCAATGTTCAGGAGGAACTGCGGGAGGGCAATCCCCATTTGAAGCCCCTGAAAGAAAATTAATTTCAACTTACTTTAGTCTATTCTTCTAGTAAAACATGTCCATAAAATGGGGTGAGCAAACAAGCCTAGTCTACTGCACCGAAAGAACTTACCTGTCTGCCATCGGGATGGCCATATTTCTCAAAGTTCTCACGTGATACAGGGTCTGTCAGAGCCTGGTAAGCCTTCGATATGAAGTCTATAAAGTACTTGTGAGCCTCTGCCAAAACAATACATACATAACACCATGAGTCATTGAACGGGTCAAGGAAAAGTCAATGAGTCTTCATTCCATTAAGGAATTAAATATAATAGCTGTAAAATCTCAGCCATCGAACACCTAAAACCTGGGTCTGGATTTTTATCAGGGTGATATTGAATGGAAAGTCTCCTATATGCTTTCTTGATTTCTGAATCTGAAGCACCGTGTTCTAATCCAAGTATACTGAACGGCTCAAAAATCTCGACCTGTGAAATGAGCAATATTTTAAAGTTTCACAGATTGATGAGAACTTGAGAAGTATTTGAGCATTCCATTCACTGTATGGACAGTAGTCATTAGTCAGTGGCAAATGGAGCAAGGCAAATTGTGGAAAGTACCTCCGTGTTGACACTCTTGATGTATAATGCGAGGAATGCAACAACTACCCATAGTGACACTACTGTCAGGTTGCTATAAGTCGAGAAGTTCGAGATCTGCAAATTATAACACAAATAGGATGAACACATAACCATTATCCACCTGATGACGAACAAAATAACGCCGACACATCCAATAAACTGAAGGATAATTAATAAAAACTTACACGTCTGAAAATCGATTTCCGGTACTTCCCAGACCGAAAGCAAACTGAACACCTGCAATTTCCAACATTCGTAGTCTTCTTCGAAAATGTGAGGTACAGATTGATGAAAGTGTAGGGGACCAGAGGTAAGGCGATCATCGTCAGCACGAAAATCGGAAATAGAGCATTGTTCTCTTCTGGTGCAGCCATGATGAGCAATTCACACCCTTAGCTATTCCTGCAATAGTATAATTCCCTAATTTAGAACCTATTGCTCTTTCTGATTTTTGCCCAATCACAAACAGAGTAATCCAAAACGTCAAACAGCTAAACAGAAACAAGATTTCGATTTCAGAGACACACTAAATTGCTATTAGCCTATAACAGATTGTTTGAGATGATGAAAGAACACGAATTAAATAAACTGAGCATCGAGTTACACGATGAGCGGATCGAGAAATTGATTAGCAGATCAGAGGAACCAATTGAAGTCTCAAGAAACATGAATAGAACATGAATGAGATGTGAAGCAAGAATACCTGGAGAGGAGAAAATGCAAATGGAAGATGTAGAAGGAGAATTTGGTTTGACTGGTCTGAAACTGCTGCCTGTATATGGCTTGTCGCAGCAGGAAATTGATCGATTGAGAATTGTATCGGATTTGCAGGATTTGTTTCCTTCTTCTTCGATCGAGTGAGTTTGATTACTCAGCTGAAATGGAATTGGACTCGATTTGAAGCAAGCACGTGGTCGGGTAGGCGGGTAGCAATGGAACTGAACGAGCCGTTGGCCTATGGGCTTTGTTAGTCTAAATCAAATTGGGCTTGCTGTTCAGTCTTCCATGAATTGTATGCCTAATAGTGCGATCCATGTGGGCTCTATGGTCCATTTGGATTGGATTCGTGATGGAAGTACTCTTCGATTTTGTTAAGTCGGTACCCTTTTCGACACTTTAATTCAAACTATATCATCTGAGCTGCAAAACAATTATTACGTGATAATTATCACTGATTGAGCTACATTATATTAACTCAGTACTGGTTGTTTTACAATAGTATATTAACTCACATAGAATTTTGTATGGTGATATTTGGTGTCGTGTGGTCTTTGGTACAGTTGTATCCATATGGATTTAGAGTGAAACTGATAAAGAGTATATATGTGAAAACCACCACTCTCATATAACATGAGTACTTTGGGGTGATATTAAAAAGTATATATGTATGGGCTACGATTTAAAGCGGATAATATCATACCAAGGAAATGTATGTGAGACAATCATATGTAACCATGCTGACACAATGGGACGGGGCTAGGCCCATTAATATTTGGATCGTTACAACAGTATCCTCAAATTTATAGTATTACCTTCTTAATTTTTGATTTTAGAATGTAAATTAACTATAATGGAATAAACTATATTTGACTGCACAACATGTATAAAAATGAAAATTTGCATTTGTATTTGGAGTGTTGTTTACTAGTCGGGCTTTTATGTATTTGGTTCTTCGAGCTCAGCCCACTGTAATTGAGCCCAGGCTCGAATTAATATTAGCAAAGTAAGTTAGTTTCCGAACTTTATGAATAGTTCGAGCTTGACTTATTTAATTCGAACTTTAGTCGATTGCGTTATCAAACATATAATCCAAACCTAAATTAGGTGCTCATTTGGCAAAAAGTATCCTTTATTCTAAAATTCAAACTCTAAATATCCACTACAATTGTAACCATGCTTTAGTCGAGTTCGTCATTGAAGCCAAACCTAACCAAATTTATCACCGCATAGGTTGATAACAAAATAAACAAAAAGTCAATTAACCCCGTGAGTTTGTATTTTAAGTACATGGCAAATTGTACTTGGACTGCATTTTTTATGTCAATATAAAGAACTTTTTTATTAACAACATATATTTAATGTTAAAAAAATAAAATTATATTTTAACACCGAATACCTTTATGAAATAAATTTGATTGTCATAGCATTTAAATCGCTCTATTTGGCTCGATGAACAGTGATTTGATCTAAAATACGCTTATAATACTCATTCAATTCCATTCCAAACACAATTTCACCAAAATACAATTTAAATGGATTGACATGCGAATCAGGGCTCTAGTCCCAACAATGGGGAAAATCCAAACCCTCCCCTCCATATCTACAGGAGGCAAATTCTGAGTACACAGTTTGTCGTCTTGTCTCTGGATTTTATTTTTCTCCAGGTTCCAGAAGTATCCATTATAGTTGCGTGCTTTAGTGATGATAGAGGAAAATGAAACCACGGGGTATGTTTTCAACTTGTTTAGGTAGAGTGTTAGAATGCTGTTCAGCTGGAATTGGGATGGACAAATGGCAGAAATTAACCCTGCAAATTGAATTGTAGTAATTGTTGGAGTAGTAGATTCATAAAACAGAGCTGGAATTGAGTTCACCCAGAAAATATCTAAAAAGAGACGTGAGTTGGAAAGGTCGATGTACCTTTCCTTGACGCAACACCAATCCCATCCAATGCAATGATCTATCCACTATTCTAGGAGAGCTCAATTCCGCCACGTCACGTCCCAAGCGTAGAGATGAGGTTTTCCTCTAACGTGTGGTCATCACACTCTGTTTTCTTCTTCTTATTCTACCATTTCTAGTATCTTCTATCTGAATCCTATTCCAGATATTTCTTTCCCTTCTCTTCCTTGTTACCCTACACTTCCCAATTACAGAGCTCTACTCTTTCCTGATTGCTTTGCTGCCTATTCATAATGACCACTGTAGCTAAATTACACCTTTCACCACTCGATTGCCACCACCACTCCGGCCAGCCGCCGCCCAGGCAATTCCTCCGCCCGGTTCGTATAAAGGCCCCGGCCAAGATATGGATTCGGCCGTGCCAGGCTTTTAAGTCCGAAAAGGGGAATGGGTCGGATGAGAATGAAAGGAAAGGGGGGGATTATACAGTAGTCAGAAAAAATAGTGCCTTTGGTTCAAGAACAAGTGTTAATAGGTTAGTGGGAGCTGTTAGAAATGCGGTTTGGAAATTGTCCAAGCCCAGTTTGCGGTCGGAAGGGAGGTTCAGTGAAGCGATTGAGAAACTAGAAGAGACTTTGTTTTCGGTATGCTTCATTCATCACTTCTTTATACTTCGTTGATTTGGATATCTAAGAAAGATTAGATCTTGTTGTATCTGAATTCAAATGTTGTTTGAAGTTCATGCTTAATTTAGGCCATGTTAAGATTTGTGTGGTTTGTTTGCAATAGAGCTGAGGTTTGGATACAGCAACTTAAAGTGTCTTGTTGGAGAATTTGGTGCAAAAGTATATGGTTAATGTTTATAAGTAGAAGAAATGCTAAAAGCTGTTATGCAGAAGTGCCAGTAGCAGCTTAATTTAAGAGAAGATGATATGCAGGCAAAGTCATTGCTTTTGGTTGAAATGATTTGGAACTTGTGTTGGATAAGCTGTTGCAACTTGCGAACACTCAGTTCTTGAATACCATGATTATGGGAGTTCCCTATCGTTTAAATAACGATTAAGCATGCTATCTGGTTGGTCAAGAATCCGAATTGTTACATGCAGTCTGAGAACTTAAGTGGAATTGTGAAACAAATTAATACCTTTTGGATTTTTTTGGAACAATGGCTTGGCAGCTCTTGTGCAACTACTAGATGCTTTTTGTTTATGTAAATATAAGAGGTTGATGTTGTATCTACCCTGATTAATTCCTTCGTTGTGATGTATCTCCAAATTACAAAATGTAAACAGAATACAATATTTTGTTAGATTTAAGCTAAAGTTGTTATGATATGCTCATTTACTTATTTCTGGACAGTTATCTATACATGTTGGGAGATACATCGTTACAATGTTAAGCACAGGAGTTATTCTGCTGGTTGGCTTTCAGTTGTCAGGTTAGATGAACTAATTAGATACTGTGGTCAGCTTTTGAAGTGTACTGTGGTCAGCTTTGAAGTGTTTGAGACTTGATATAATGTTCAGCTATTGACTTTCAGTTTCGAATCTTTGATACTGTTTATAGGCGGAGATGAGCAAATGAATGCTTTGATATGGTATAGTTGGCTTGGAGGGATCATTATCGGAACTATGATTGGCTCCAACATGGTGTTAGATGATGTCAGTCGATCTGGTCCACGCAATGTCGTTATAACTGGAAGGTAGTGAACTAGTGATTGTATCTTTACAAAATTGGCATGCCTGTGAAGAATTTTTCGTGTCATGTAATGATATTGTAATGCTCAATGAACCTCAGAAGAAATAGAGTACTTTCGATATTGGAAGTTTCATTTGCAAACAATAAATTCCAAATTTGTGTATGGCATGCTTCCACCGTACTAATCTGGTTACTTTAGGATTTGTGTTCACCTGCATTATTACTTACAGACCACTAAGCCTATGCATTACTATATAATTACCCTTAAAATGTTAAATGATCAAAGCTGATCCAAGTAATGTATATTTTATTTTACTCAACACACTTCCTTCTTGGTACAGTACACGGGGACTGGGAAAAGCATTGGCCCGTGAGTTTTTACGTTCTGGTGACAGGGTGGTTGTTACCTCACGCGGGTAATGAACAGTTTAATGTTATTAAATAGTCATCATCATGCGTATTTCCCTCTCCGTCTTTTCTTACATTTTTGGTTGCACTTGATATAGAGCTGAATCCGTGGAGAAGACCGTTGCCGAACTAACAGAGAGCTTGGAAGACATTAAAATTGCTGCATGTAGCTCCGGCAGGGAAAAGCATTTACGCCATGCAAAAGTTGTTGGAATACCCTGTGACGTGTCTAATCCTGAAGATGTTAAAACTTTGGCAACTTTTGCTGCCAAGGAACTTGGTTCTATTGATATATGGGTAAGGAACGGGGCTTTTTTTCATACTTTGTGCCTTTCTAAATCATTAAATGTGCCATTCTTGCAAAGGAGTGAATCTAATTTTTTTTTACCGTGTCAAAATGTACCTCTAATGAGACCAGTTGGTGAACAGGAATGTCTATCAAATATTATTTAGTGAGACTATATGGTATCTGCGCTGTTCCTGTTAATTTTGGTCGCAATTCTGACTCTTTAAATTTTCATCTTTTGCAGGTTAATAATGCTGGAACAAACAAGGGATTCAGGCCTTTGCTGCAGTTTACTGATGAGGACATCCAACAGGTTGGCCTCGTGATTAATGAATACTCACTCATGCTGATGTATTGAATGGCCTGACATTGCTCTACTTAACCTTATAACATCCAATGCATACGTCCGCTCAGCCCTAAGTCCCTAACTTCTATTGACTATAACATGCTCGGCTGTATATTATTTAGCTGAACCATTTTCATGTTTTTGTACAGTTCAATACAGTATTTGTTAGTGATAGTTTAGCTGTCTCAACCTTGTCTGCATTAGCCTTCTTGTAACTAAAAATGTATACAGCTTTCTCCGGCTCCCCATTCATCTTGAGTGCTCTGACAGATACAAGAATCTATAGACTGCAACCCAATTACCCACCAGATTACGTTGGTTAGCATCTTATACATATGTAGAAGTACACATGACAATGCAGAATGATGAATTATTTCTGAAACTTTTTCTTTTTTTGAAACGGCAAAGGTGACTCGAACCCCAACCTATAGGTTGGAGTGGAGCGTCTTACCAGCTGAAACTTTTTGATCAACTTAAGATGTTTATCCAGCCTGAAAAATCTTCTGCTGCATAACTACTGGTCTAATAATCCATCACGTTATGCACAGATCGTATCTACAAATTTGGTCGGATCAATACTTTGCACTCGTGAAGCCATGCAACTGATGGGTAACCAGAGTAATGGTGGCCATATCTTTAATATGGATGGTGCGGGATCTGGAGGGTCGAGCACTCCACTAACAGCTGTGTAAGTTCATCAATTTTGGTCTATAGAACACACTCTTGTTATGCAGTCTGATAATTTATTGATCTTCCCAATACTTGGAGTACAGATATGGATCAACAAAATGTGGTCTAAGACAGCTTCAGTCGTCTCTTCTGACAGAATCCAGAAAAATGAAAGTCGGAGTTCACACTGCCTCCCCAGGGATGGTACTCACAGACTTGCTGTTGAGGTACAATCTAAAATTATTAGTTTATTACTACTATTGGTCTTCAAGTGAAACATCACCCTGGATGGACATTCACAAAAATAATTTGTATGACATAGAACACGTTGAATCTTTCTCCTAATTCAGCCACATTAAATTTTCATACGACACGGATAAATTTTGAGCTCATGGTCTACCTTATAACACCATTTTGTCTGGATAAGAATGTTTCTGGATCAGCTTAATGGCCAAATATGGTTGTTGAAAATATGTTTCCAGCCTTTAAGTTAGAATGGCATTCTTATTGCAGTGGTTCAAGCGTGCAAAACAAACAGATGTTCAATATAATCTGCGAGCTTCCAGAGACAGTTGCCAGAACATTAGTTCCGCGAATGAGGGTTGTAAAGGGGAGTGGAAAGGCCATCAACTATCTGACTCCTCCAAGGATTTTACTTGCTCTGATCACCGCCTGGCTCAGACGAGGTCGCTGGTTCGATGACCAGGTATTTCTTTTATTATTTTCTACTAAAAAAAACTTCGCAGCTACTTTGTATATATTCATTCCTGATTAACTTGCATGTTTTAGGGTCGTGCACTATATGCAGCTGAGGCTGATAGATTGCGCAACTGGGCTGAGGGTCGTACCCGTTTCTCTTTTACGGATGCCATGGAGATGTACACTGAGAACACTTGGGTGTCTGTGTTTTCGCTCTCGGTGGTATGCGCATTCATCATCCTATCGAGTACCACAAGTAGCACATTTCCAGGGACCTAAAAACTTTACCCCATGTAAGGTCGAGTACATAACCGATTGAAAAGATGAAATCTTATACAAATGCATCAGTACTAGAAATCAAATCTGTAAACTGTAGATTGTGACAGAACAAAAGAAGATCCAGAATACTAGGAATGCATATAATCTGCTTAAGCAATGATTCCTTGCACGGTTCGTTTAAACTGGACTCGCATACACGACGATTATATTGGTAGTTACTGGTAAATGGTAATGCAGTGCAACATCTGTACATGCAAGGATCAAGAATTGAAGATTATTCATCCTTTGCTGTCTTTAAAGGCGAAGGTTTTATACTTACATTCTTATGAAAAGATTTAATAATGTAATGTGTAAATCATGATCTCATCTCCCCAAATTATTACCAATCTTCTATGGCGAAGGCACATGCTTTAAGTTCAAACTTATAGTCAGCCTTTGCTGCATTGTATAATTAAGTTCATGCTCTTTTAATCATTCTAAGAGAGTTTATCCATAGGCAATGACTGCTATTGCAAGTAAAAATAAACCCAATATTAAAGGAGTAAAAACACACATGTGGGGGAGGATTTAAACTAAACGATCAATCCAATATTCCAATCTATACATATCGCCCATGCAAGGGTTGAGACATCATTTTAACAAAATTATTAAAAATCTTAAATATAAATTCATCTTAGGCGACCGTCCCGCCCCTCCTGGACGCACCTACATCAGAGCACCGGTTCCCCTACATCAGAGGACCATTCCGACAAAAGAATCCAACTAATGGACAATAGTAAGGCCATGTTTGTCCGTTCATCATCAGAATCAGTTGCCTCCTATCATATTCACGTGTTCCAAATGGCATAACTATCATGGCATTTCTTTGTTCCATCAAGAATTTTCGTTTGGACAACTATCAAAGAATGTAAGTTAAATTCTTCATATCTCGAATGTGAAAGGAAAGAACATAAACCAAAGTGTTAGACTAGCCCATGCTTTTACACATGGGACTTTCACTTTCTTCACATCAAACTTGATTTCTTAATTATGAGCAAGTGTTGTGGAAAATTTCCCAAAAAATCACGTACGTTAATATGAATGAAGTGGGTGAATGTGGTGTGTGTGACAGATTATTCGGATGGATGGGCTAGATTTTATTTTCCACACATTCATAAGTGAATGGTCTTCCATAAAATTTTGTTTCGACATTTTCGTCCTAGTACTTGCTTGTTCAATGTCCTTACTCCTTATTATGTCTAATGCTGTCTGCTTGATTGTGATTACAAATTGAACATTTGCTTTCAATTGATGAACTCATGTTTAACTAATTAATCTTACTAAATACCAAACCCATGTGAGATCATAAGAAATGGCGAGCTAATGATAATAACGCGTCGGAGTAAATATATACTACTATATTACTAGTTTTTATTACAACAATAACTTAAAACTATCATTGCTTTGTGGATGAGGTAGAACATCATTAATGATTACCCATAAAATCTAACCTATTCAACTGATAAAGTTGACTTACAACACATAGACAGGTTTACGATCGAATTATTACTTATATTATAGTACTAATTTTTCACGGAAACATGATTACAACTTTTAGAATAAAGTTTATGTTTTGCATAATTGCCAAAGTTGTGATTAGGAGGTTCTTAAGTGTTGAACGAAGATAATAAAGATATTTGAAGTTGTTGGTAACTGCCTTTTTACCCCACAATGATCTTTAATGACCACCAGTATATTGTTACACATGTTGGTCTAAACTATATATATCTGTAACGATCCGACCATTAAAAGTCCGTCGCAGTTATTCATGAATATTTTTCCAAGTGACATGTTGTAGTTAGAGGATTTAGGCTCGATCATTTAATGGTCGGGTCACTATAAATGACACCAAATCCATGTCAACCCAAAACACATAGGGGGTGGACGGGTTATCGGATCATTGTGCGGCAGGCGTGTCGCACAATTTAGAAGGGATAAATGTAACGTCAAGAATTTCAAGTGAACTTCCAAGAGTGTAAAGGGATCGAGAATGTTATTCGTGTACCTTTCTTTTTGTGAATTCACCACAAATTTCAAAGTTGACTATACTTGTTCTGAAGTAATTTTATGATGGATATAAGGTACTAGATTAAAAATATGTGTTGATACAATGAGGTTATATCACCTCAAAAATCGTGTGTGAATAACTGCACCGTATAAAAAGTAGAAGTTAAGTCTTTTAGGACTGATTGATATAGAATTTGAGTGACATTTTTCAATTGAAATTAGATTTTTTTTTTTACAAAATATTCAATTTGAGTGGAGGGAAGTCCACTCCGACTGTATAATAAACAAAGCCTTAATAAATGAGTTGATACAATATTCGTGTAAAGAGTATATTGTAATACCCTAGTTAAAAGATAACATAAGAAAAATGGCATTGCAAGTTCAATCGTGAAAATGGAAGTGTAAAAACTGAATAGAGTGAGTGAAGATGATGAATTTAGATAGAGGTAAAGGTAGCGGTTGGAAAGGAACTTGGGAACCGAACATGATTTGGGTCCGGCCACCAAACTAAACGGGCCGCAATTTACGGGACGGACACAATGACATAAATCCCAAATTGAATTGTTATTCCGTGGGGCACCCGTGTAGGACCCACCACATTTCCGTTCTCCAGTTCCAACTTGTGGGTCACCAATTCCATTTGGATTTTTGGATAATAATGAACTTTGGATAAAATTGTCACACACTCATATTTAGTGGGAAAGAAAAGATACCGTAGATAAGTAAAACGATTAATTCAGTTTAAGTAGTAAATTTAGGAAATAACATCATACCAGAATACAAAATTAATATACAACACAAATATTATAATTTTAACTTATAATATCAAGTATGATGCATCTAATATACCTACAAATATTTTCCTAAATTGCATTAGCACACCTGTAATAATTTGTGATGCATAACTTATAACTTTGCGAATGAAATTTATATACTTTCTAATTATATTACTTGTTTAATTATTATATTTCTAGTTTTATTAAGTAAAGGCTCGCAACATCAATTTTGTTCTATATGATATAAACTGCCCCTTAATGATATATAAAAATATAAGGAACATATTAGACATAAAATAGAGAGTAGTTTATTAAGAGTGAGCAAAGGTTTTTAATAGGCCTAAAGTGCAGTAGCTATGGGAACTATTATGGAACAATTATGATACAGGTAAGAAGCATTAGCTAAAAAATGAAAAATGTTACCCACGCGTTGAAAATAGCTGTAGCACAGCAGTAGACGTACCTTCCTCCATAAATTAGTATGGCAACAAAATATATCTAACAAACAAAAAAAATCCCTTCAAATAATGCTACTAATACTCCATTCGGCGGTGTCGAAGACTGCTTAACATTTGACTAGAACCTTTCAAATTTATACCACCATGTTTTATGAAAGATTTCAGAACCAAAATATAGAAAATTGAATTTACTCCACCAACTTGCTTTGCTTTCCTTTCCTTTCTTCCATCCGACTTTTCCCTTTGTACCATATACCAACGTCTACTTTTTCTTCTTCTCCCTCACTACCCATTACCTCTCCATTTCTCCTCATCAAAGGGTAAAGCAAACAATCACCTCACTCTCTTATTCGATACAACAAACAAGAATTCACACTCACAGATTCCGCTCTGAAAAATCGATAAAAAATGTCTGCTCCGGCACCGGGAAATTCCCCGGCACCGCCGTCAAACTCCACCGCGCCGCCGCCATCCGTATCCCCACCACCGGTGACACCAGCCACACCTCCACCAGCTAGCCCTACTCCTCCATCCACCACTCCTCCCCCACTCCCTCCAGCCTCACCATCTCCACCCGCCGCTACGCCACCAACAGCCACCCCCTCTCCCCCAGCGCCGATTGTTCCACCGCCAACGACCACTCCAGCCACTCCAACTCCGCTTCCTCCTGCCGGATCGCCACCGTCTCCGCCTGCTCCTCCCACTGGTGGCGGCTCCACGCCGTCGCCTCCTACCGGTGGAAGTGGAAGTCCTCCATCACCGCCGGCCGGGAGAGGTACTCCACCCGCTCCTCCAACTGGTGGAAGTGGAACTCGATCTCCGCCGTCGAATACAGACACTAGGGGTACACCTCCGCCGTCGGATGGCGGAGGATCTGACGGCGTCTCCACTGGTATGGTTGTTGGAATTGCAATTGGAGGTGTTTTGATTTTGGTAATTTTGAGCCTCCTGTTTATTCTCTGTAAGAAGAAGAGGAGAAGAGCTCAGCCTGAGTATTACGTTCCTCCTCCTGCTCCACCTGGCCCTAAAGGTATCCCCATTTCTTCCAATTCAATTGTACCAGTAATTTGTGCTGTTTGTATTTTAGCTCTTCTAATTGAATTACAGTAGTAATTTGTTTCAATTTTCAATTTTCAATTTCTGCTATGTGTGTTTTTTAGCTGATCCATATGGTGGTCCAGTATACAATTGGCAGCAGCAAAACCCTACACCACCGGCCGATCACGTGGTAAACATGCCGCCTAAGCCTGTACCACCACCGGGTACTGCTCGACCTCCACACTCCCCACAACCTCCGCCGCCGCCTCCTGCTTACATGAGTAGCAGTGGAGGTTCTGGTTTTTCGGCCAGTTCTGATGGTACTCCACGACGACCGCCTTCGCCTGGGATGTCATTAGGATTTACGAAAAGCACGTTTTCATATGAGGAACTGGCAATGGCAACGGATGCCTTCTCCGATGCGAACTTGTTGGGGCAGGGTGGGTTTGGTTATGTGCATAGGGGTGTACTTCCGAATGGGAAGGAGGTTGCGGTTAAGCAGCTCAAGGCTGGGAGTGGACAGGGTGAGAGGGAGTTTCAGGCTGAGGTTGAGATCATTAGCAGGGTTCATCATAAGCATCTTGTGTCATTGGTTGGGTATTGCATTACTGGGGATCAGATGATGCTTGTGTATGAGTTTGTTCCGAATAATACCTTGGAGTTTCATTTGCACGGTGAGTGTTTTTTCAATGAGTTTATCTGTACCAGTAATTTCAGTCAAATGTAGATAGTTAAATACTTGATGTTTAGTAGTCTGATATGTTGGGAATGCACTTGAAGTCTTGGCATTGAGAAATTTGGTGTGATTATGTATTTTCAGGCAAGGGGAGACCTGTGATGGACTGGTCTACAAGGTTGAGGATTGCTCTTGGTTCTGCAAAGGGACTTGCATATTTGCACGAGGATTGTGAGTGGTTTTGGCATTGTATTTGCAATAGAGTTGGTGTGTTTGCTTTCACTTGAATTTGAAACTGAAAACATGAACTTTATTTTATCAGGTCATCCGAAAATTATTCATAGGGATATCAAGGGTTCAAATATTCTTTTGGATTTCAATTTTGAAGCAAAGGTAATGCTTGCCATTCCAAATACATGTCCAATTCACTTCCAAATTGGACGTAACTACAGGCAATATTGAATGCACTTTATTGATTCAGGTTGCGGATTTTGGCCTTGCAAAGTTCTCTTCTGATGCTAATACTCATGTCTCCACTCGTGTGATGGGAACATTCGGGTAAGGATATACAGTACTCCTTTAGCCCTCCTTTAGTACAGACTAATTAATTCTAGAAATAACTTGTTAACAATGAATTATTTTCCAACCCAATTTGGTCCTTCCCGTTGTCATAATGTAGATAGTATTAGCTTTCTGGCAGTTATTAGCTCATAGTGTTCTTTAGTTCTGAATATTTTGGAAATCAGTTCCCGTTTGGGAGTTGAACAAAACTAACAAGCATTACCTTCGCTCTATTCTTACCCCCCC